>MJUU01039255.1:60014-82291 GCA_002080025.1 Modiolus philippinarum
GCCTTTTGTTGTTGTTCTTCAGATTGAAATGTCTGATTATGGCCTTTTGTTGTTGTTCTTCAGATTGAAATGTCTGATTATGGCCTTTTGTTGTTGTTCTTCAGATTGAAATGTCTGATTATGGCAATGTTGTTGTTCTTCAGATAGAAATGTCTGATTATGGCCTTTTGTTGTTGTTCTTCAGATTGAAATGTCTGATTATGGCCTTTTCAAAGATACACAGATATTAAGATGCAGGTTGATAAACGCCATTGAATTCATGGTTGTTATTTGCTATTTTCTTTAAACAGTAAGAAAATCTATAAGTGTTAAATCTATGTCTTGTCTCAAATCAGTGTTTGTCCACACTGCAAATCTTAAGCCATGATGGCTAAAACATAGATTGTATTAAAGTTAACTCAACAATTTGGGTGAATCAGATGTAGATTCTCATAAACTCATAACCATTCGTTAGACTTTTTATTATTTTTAGAAAAGCCCTGTAATTTTAGTTTCCGTTCTAAAGATGATGTTTTTCTGTAAACACAATCCCCGGTTTAAGGATTAGTTTCATTCTGATATACCCAAATAAACTATAATAAACCTTAATCACTGATACACAATCGTCAGTATTAAACCTTGCCTTATAGCTCTTTATTGATAAGCTGAACGTCAACGACTATCGTAACGATTTTTGGTTTCCGATGGTGAACTTCCCTTTTTTTAGCAGGATTATTCCAACATCTAGAGCATTGTCTGCGTCTCACAACTTCGCTGTTATCGTGTCTGTTATTGCAGCGATTTTGTATTCACAGTGAAATTACTGTTCCAAAAAATTAAACGTCGTGGTTATGTTCAACCACAGTACACTTTTAAAGGTTTACAGTCGTATCTGTCATTTGACAGATCTTTACAATGTTAATGAGATCCAAGTTTTCGAAAGTGATGCATATGCCAGAGTACCTAAAAAACTCTATTTTTGTGGAATTCAAAGAAAATTCTTATTTGCAAGTGTACTAGCAAATGCATTGTTTGAAATATAGACGCCATAAACCGAGTATGCGGGATTAATTCTGCTCAAAGGCGGGAAGCTCGCAATTTTAAAGTCAAAATCGTCCCGCTTGTTACAGAGTTTTATTCTCAGACTCCATAGTTATTAATATAGAGGTAGAAGTCCAAATATGATACTGATAATGGTGTTTTGAGTGGTATCTTTAATATCGAGTTTATTTGGGTGTATACTTAAATTGGGGACTGGTAAAAGAAAGAACATCGTCCATATTACGGAAACTGAAACCAAAGGACTAGCTTATGTATTTTGTTTGTCTGAACTAGCCCTTAATAAATTATATTATTATTATTAGTGAATGTATTTTAAGAAATCCATGTTATTATTGCTAACGTTAGAAAACATTGTAGGATGCAGTATGTTTTAATCATTACCTGTTTTGTATTGACACTTGTCACCGTAGTAGTCTGAGGAACATAGACATTCCCCCTTATTGTAACAAATTCCATCATTTTCACATACATCATCGTCACAGCCTACATCACCTGCAATAGAAGATTTTGTCATTATGCTAAACTCCTCACAGGAAGGGATCTTGGTGGAAGCTGTATACTTAGGGTACATAACTTAATTATCAGTTGGTAATGGGTCTGGAGCTGGCATGTCAGTTAACTGCTAGTAGTCTTTGTGACTTCATGTTTATGGGTGTGGGGTTTCCTCATCGTTCATTGAAGATCTTGTGGTGGCTTTGAGTTGCTATTACTCCTCTTTGGGTCGTTGTTTTTGACACATTTTCCCCGTTTCCCTTCTTTTTTCTATTTGTATCTTAAATGTGGGAGATTTCAGTCCTGTTATTTTCCAAATAAGTATACCATCTTGCTTTATATCAATTGTTATCAAACTGCAAAAGTTGTTATTTCACCGGGGTTAAGTTCTGTTTATTTCGTGGTTATTAAAAATAGCAAATAAAAATTCACTCTTTAGTTATTTTGATTTCAGAGTACTGAAGCCAACAAAAAATTTGTCCACTCAAAATCTAGTTTATTTCTGCTTAACAAATGAATATTTCTGAAAAATATTCAGTTCCCCTTAACTTGTTTATACGTAAATAACAAATCATAACCAACTTGCTATGAGGAAGAAAATGGGTATCAACATATCATATATGAGGGGGGCGGAGGGGGTCTCATCCCGGCATCCCGACTTTATTTTTTCTTCATCCCCAAATCCCGAACTACAAAGAAACTTATAGACTGATGATATCCCAGTTCCCGGTGAACTTATTTCCCGAATTCCCGGGCTTAAAAACATCTAATCCCGAAAAAGGGCCGGCTCCCCTTCATATATCTTGAAATCCATTTTCAAATGCTATTGCGAGCGACAAGTTGCCAAACCAACCCATATACCAATAACATGCCCAAACACAAATTTTGTAATCGAGAAAAGAAATGATGTGAACTTTATGTAAAAAAAATTAATATGTTATCTTGATCTTGAGAACAAAGTTTTGAGTTGTTATTACTCCCCTTTTTTGTCTCTTCGACACATTCCCTGCTTCCCTTCTTTTTTCTATTAGAATAGCCATTATTCATCTTTAAATAATTTATGTACATTCCTAAGGCTAGAAAACGCAGCCTATTTTTACTTGGAAAGCAATATTTTCACATTTTAGTCAAACTCGTTGTTTTGGATATATAATCTTAAAGTGATCTATACCCACATCGTAATTACCAAAAGCCGGCCTCAGAAGACAAAAGGAAAAAATGTACCTAGAACAGAATAAATGACAGTGATTACTATAGGATATTCGCTACTTTTCATAAATTTAAACAAACCTCCATGATGATTACTAAAGGTATAGCGGGCACTGTGAACATATTTTAGACCTTACCAAATTGTTAGTTTATCCATTACATTAAAGTAACATTCGAATTTTTTTTATGTTTTTGACGTGTCTTGATATGCTAAATTATACGATATGGTGATGTTTCATACTTGTTTGCAGAGAACAATCAAATCCGGTATAGGTAGCTGGACATGCGCAGGAACCGTCACCATTACATGCTCCACCATTCTGACAAGAAAATCCTTTTCGTCGGCAATGATAATCTCCAACGGTTACTGAAAAAAGGCAATCCAAAATAAAGAACGTCCTTCGTCAATACATTATAGATTTCTAACAGTGTATTACATATATTTTGCTTTTTCGCATTGTGTATATAATTTTATATTAGTAGAATTAGTCGTCTATATCGGGAAGTGTTCCTATTTTCATGCCTTCCGGGGGCTTGTCTGGTACATCGGCCTGAGTTACAGCTAGGCAACTTGGAAATGCTGTGCTAACACAAAAATGCATACGTTAAATATGCAATATGACAGTATTCCTAACAGAGGTAAAATATATCATTGAGGAATGTATAGCTTTTTATCATTTTTAAAAACAGAGCAATATTAGTCATACAGAATTAATTAGATGCATGCGCTTTATATTGTTATAGTCTCTTTTTTTCGAATTCTATATAATATGTAAAATGTTAAATATATGTCTGCCAATATAATACCTGGTCTGAATACCGACTGCATATAATTCTGCATTAGAAAAATGTTGATCAAAAATATTTTGAGCCATAAATTATCTCAACAAACCACATTGTATATAATGTAAATTTCCGTCTATCAATATTGACATAAATGTCTGTTCACTATAAAGTAATGTAAATGTCGAATGCATTTCCAACTTATTACATTTGTGACGACAATTTCAATATATTGGCGTATTATTTGCCCATACCGATTACTTTTACCGAATCGTCACTACAATTATTATATTATACACCATTCAATTTCAAAAACAAAATTAAACTATTTGTATGTACCACTAAAAAAAACTTTGTACCTGATGACTAGTAAAGGACCAGATTCTCACGAAAACTCGGTAGTGACATATGATATTTCTCAGTTTTACAATTTGACAGCTTCAGTATGACAATTGTCAGTCCAACTTGACATTTCTCATTTTCAAGCTGCATTTCTCACTTCCAACTTAACGTTCTTCACTTCCAAATGAGATATGTCAACTTGGATCTGAGTTACTCCAAGTTTGAAGTGATTGTCAATTTCGAGTTAGAATCGTGAACTCTGAAGTGAGATACGTCAAGTCGAAACCGAGAATGCTCAACAAGGAAGTGAGAATTGTCAAGGCTTTGCAGTAGACTGCCACAACCGGTAGTTCGTACATAATGGAAATAATTGTCTTCTTAGGGTTCAGCTTACAAACGACAGATTTAAGGGTACAATGTCATCTAAGGACTTTTCACATTGTGGAAATGGGACATTGGAATCGTCTTGGTAATATTTAGAATTGAACATAATAAAAATTTGTAAAAATGTCGAAATACGGAAAAATATAGTTAGTGATCAAAAATTGGTTAAAAATGTGTTTTTTAATATTTGTTAATAGACCATTTTCATATGTATATCCTATCCCGACTTTGACTCCTTTTTATGACGTTTTCAACAAAGGGAAGTAACCTACTAACCCGACACTCTTGTTTACGGTTACATTGTAGCAAGGGACAGCATTAAATTTCGAATACGAAAAATTTTCATCAGAGTAGAGGTTGTATCTTGATTGTCTTAAGATAAATAATTTAAAAGTATTTGGGTACTTACCAAAGTGAAAATCGTATCAGTTTCCACGGGAAATATTTACTAGCCTTGCTTTGCTTTCCCTAATGAGGCCGAAAATCAGGTTGTCAGTTTTAAGGGCAGACGTCCCTTTGATAAACATGCTAAATAGCGGTAAACCCGTAAATATGAAAATCGTCTATAGGTCAACCATTAGATTCACACTGACTGGCTATCCGATCTGTCATTCAATAAATTTCTCCCATAGAATTTTATTTCGGAAATCGTTACTAAAGTACAGATTACATTTAGTGTACAATTTAAAAACATTAATGCGATCATTATGCCAGTTTTTTTCATTTTTGTACATTGTTACAGATGGAAAGTAAAAAGAACACTATTTTCGTATTTTTTATATTTGTATTAGGATTTACCTACGAAAGTTAGACAAATTTCGAGAAATATGCCATAAAAATAGGCGTGATATGGGATTTCGTAGGTATCGGAAAAAATTAAATCATGATCCGTTAAAGGGGATTTTCAGGAATCCTTTTTATTCAGTGCAACTTTAAAAAAAATAGAATTAGAATAAAAGCTATAATACTAGTAACAATGAAAAGATATGGAGTAAAATTACATGAGACAAATAAAGTCTCCACAAATACATGGTAAACCAAGCAATAGAACTACACTTTTATTGATGTTCTTCATCTTGAAGTAACCATTCATAGTTAGTTCAAGACAGCCCCTACCACCAGTTCGAGCGGAATCCATTGCTAAATGTCCGTTGCCTGACAAAAAGACTCACTAGGTGACTTCAAAATGAAGAACAACAATAAAAGCGTTGTTCCATTGCTTGGTCCTTGTGCTGATTTTTTGATAGTTGCGAACCATGTATATGTAGAGACTTTGTCTCATGTACATTTATTTCATATACTTTTCGATCAAAGAAATTGATTTCAACATATAAACAACCACAGGGCACTCATCGACCTAATTCAAAGAAACTGGACATTAGGAAAATAGTGCGATGTAAGTACTATAAACAGAATGGCCAGTATAACATTTGGAAGCTACCAAAAATAAATACTAAAATTTGAATTTATGATAGGGTATCCATATGAGATATTCTTTAAAGAAGAAGCAAATAATAACTAAAATATATAAAGAGCATACATCTTTTTACAGACTCCACACTTAAGGAAAGACGAACTCCGTTAATTAAATTAACATTGCGGTCGAAAATTTTGCCAGTGGTTTCCACCTGAATTGTCTTTTTGTCTCGTGGACTTCGGCTCTTGACCACTCTCTCCGGTAATTTTGTTATTACCCCCATTAGTAAAGAAAGTAAATGGGGTTCATGTACATGAGACAAAGTCTCTACAAAAACTTCGTAAAAGCAATGGAACTTTTTCTGTTGTTCTTCATCTTGAAGTCGCCATGCGGTCTTCCAAAATAACGTTTGTTCATACTCCATAGTAAGTTCAAGACGGCCCTTAGCACCATTTTGAGCGGAATTCATTGCTGAATGTTATGCGTTAAAACGCTACATCCATGTTGTTTTATATCCGTGAATGCGAGATCGTCAACAAACATAAAATTAATTGGCAAAGTTTTCTTACAACTGCTGTCGTTCTTTGCCCTACAAAAAGACTCGTTGCTCGACAATTAGCAAAGAATTCCGCTTAAACCTGTACTAGGGGCCGTCTTGAACTTACTATAAGGTATGAGCAAAGCTCATTGTTGAAGGCCTCCTGGTGACTTCAAGTTGAAGAACAACAATAAAAGCGTTGTTCCTTTGCTTGTTTTTTACCATGTATTTGTAGAGACTTTGTCTCATGTGCATTTACTCCATATCCTTTTATTCATCATAAAAGACGATCACAACATATAAACAACCACAGAGCACTCATTGAGTTAATTGAAAGAAAAATTGACCAAATAAATAAGTGAGATGTGAACACTTGAAGCAGAATAACAGTTGGAAAGTACAAAAGATAAAATGCAGAAATTTGAAAGTATGATAGTGTATCCGTATGAGAGATGGAATAAATTGCAAGCATACAATTTTAGTCTTAAATTAAAAATGAAGGGATATAGAGTAAATGCACATGAGACAAAGTATTTAGTCGTATTTCACACTAACCTGTAAGCATGTAGTCACAAGCTGTATAAGAAGGGTTCTACATAGTACTTACTGTTTACTGAGAAAATTACAACTAAAATATATGATATCCAGTCCATATCTGTTTATTTAGTTCCCAATCTGTAAATAACAATCAAAAGCTTCAATCATGAAAAATCCTGATAAAAGAAAGTATGTTTTTAAAAACCCATGTTGATACTTTTCAAAATGGCATCATGAATACTTCGTGTCGCTAGTGGTAACCAATTACGAACACTTCAATTAATTTGGTGTAATCACACCTTGTCATTCTTGTATCACCACCGCAACGCCGAGCAGGGTATATGGTTAAGCCAGGCGGTCGTATGTCTTTGCGTCCATTCGTCCGTCCTTGCTTCTGTGTGTTTCATAAAACTCCAGTAAATTTCCAGTAAATTTCAGTAAATCTCATTTAGTTTGGATAAACATACCAAAATGATACTTCGATGTTACCTAAGTTTTATAGGGGTTCACACTGCTAGTGCTTTAGTTTTGTGGCGTTCTTGTTTATTTCTGTTTATCTGTTTTGTCTTTGTCATACTGTCTCAATTCGTGTTATCTGTGAATTGCCGTGATTTTGGATTTATGATTTTAGAATCCCCCCTTTCCTCATACTTGCTTCGGTATTGGTTTGCCGATGTATTCGAGTGAAATCAAAGACAAATCCTTCTCGATAATGTACATTTATTTGGCATCTGAACTGGATAATATTTATACAGAAGTTAGATCTCATTGACACCTTTAGGAGTTCAAAGATCATTTTATAGGAAGAATTGGTTGCCACCTTTCGTCTCGAATAAAAAAATAGTCTGGCATTTGCTGTAACGCCTGAGGACTTCGAAAGTCTGTACGGCTTTTAAGTTTGAAGTAAATGATAGTTTTGATAATTGGACTGTAAAGTATGTTTATTTTAGGATGTTGCAAAGTGAAATTGAAAAATTTTACGACAAAGAATTGTTACTAAAAACCGAAAAAAAATATGCAAAAAAATGATTGACCAGAAACTTCTGATTTTTAGATAATTCATGTTTACAAATGGCAGGAAAGCCTTTCTCGTACGTTTTACTAAACACAGACACTTACTTTAATATAATTCGAATACATGTACCTATTAAGCAATATCATGAAATACTTGAATCATTCAAGTAAAAAAAACATTATTGTTCTCTGGTAAAACGAATAAAATCTGAGAGATCCGAACTTTTTAAATATACTAGATAATCTTAAGAAAAAGAAGGGAAACGGGGAATGTGTCAAAGAGACAACGACCCTAAGGGGAGCAATAACAACTCAAAGCCACCATAAGATCTTCAATGAACGGTGAGGAAACCCCACATCCAACGGTAGGTCGGAGTTGGCCCCTAAATAAAAGAGTAATCAAGTTCAGCGAAATAAGCATCTTCCTAGACTCCGATAGACATAAAGTTAACTAACTAGAAAACAGACAAGACACACAAAGGCTTAATAAATTTCCTGACTTAGGACAGGCGCAAACCTGCTGCGGCGGGGTTAAACTAGTTTTATTGGGCCGAAACCTTCCCCCTATAGCCAATGTGATAAATAAAAAAACGATCGTAACAACAGTAAAATTCAGTTGGCAACAGGACTGAGTCAACTGTGAAAAATGAAACTGAAAGAACTAAATATACGGACATAAATATGAAATCACAAGAGACTACTAGCAGTTAACTGACATGCCAGCTCCAGACCCATTACCAACTGACAAATTAAGTTATGTACCCTCAGTATACAGCTTCCATCAAGATCCCTTCCTGTGAGGAGTTTAGCATAATGATTTCATGTATATACCGGAATACATAACCCGTGTCCATGCAATACTGATTTTAGAAATTTAGAATGTGTTTAGTTAAAATGCAAAGACCCTATCAAAAAATCAATGTTAATACCAAAGAAGGCCATACGTAATGACTTACCTACATTGAAATTAACTCTTGAAACATGAATAAGCATGTCGCAGTAAAATATGATTATAATTGGTTAAGTGTGAAACATTTGACAAAATGTATAATATTTTCAAAATTTGCTACTTGATGTCTTGAAACGCTTCAAACTTGAGGCACATCAAACAAAACGCATTTGCGAATGCGTTTTAAGAATTGATATTCTGAGTTATTGTAAATGAAGGTAATAACTCGAGGTGATACTTTTTTCGATATGCATATTACATGTAAATGTCAGCGTGAATAAACAACTTGGTGATGTAAGGTTCATCTTAAATCACAATCTATGACATACATGTGCATTGTATTTTAAAAACTACAATGTATTAAACTGTAATTTATGTGAAAATATGTTGTTTTAAACATACTGTGCATATACAATGTGGTAAATTTTAAACTGACTGTGAATTTTATTGATATGATGACGAGACCAGTTTTGGAGAAAGACAACAGATGTTATAAGTAAATATCAATGCAAAAACAAATTAATAAATAAAGTAATAAGAAAAGAAATAAAAAGGAATGGTCTGAGAAATGACATGTTTTGTTAAAAATAAGTTGTATATCTTTTATTCACTCACATTTGGGATTCAGTTCATTTATGTATCTTGCGTAAGAAGAACAAGGTTTAAGGATACAAAATTAGGGAAAACGTCATTTTAATATGCATAGGTAAATAAACCAGTGTTTTGTTTTCAGCATTAGACATTGACTGGTACATGCCAATGACAATTCAACCTCAATGAGCAGTTTTTAGATTCAGCATTATACCCTTAAAAAAAATTCTGACATTACATCATAATTTAGGTGTATTTACCAATCATGCCCTATACGTTTTATTTAAATGTAGTTCAGTATAATTTTAAATACAGTTTGACAAACAACGTTTCAATGCAAAAATCTGAATACAGAAATATGAAACATATAAAACGTTTGTATTCTGGTTTTGATTGTTACCGTCCAAAGCATAAATGTTTACCTCATACAAATCACTTACAGTCATAACTTGTATGTAGGAACTGAGCTTACACGATTCTTCTTGGTTCATTCAAAGTTTCCAAATCCGAGTCTTATTTGCAGAGACATGATATGTATTGCACTGACATTTTGAGACATTAAACTACGTAAATTCAGTATCACGATATGAATACAGCAAAGATTAAAATAAGAAATACATTAAACGTTTTGTACATACGGCATAAACATTGAGAATGGCAATACTATTCCAAAATATTTAATAATGTGAGGTCTGTAACTTAAACATACATTTGTAACTACAGTGTTGATAAATTAACAAAATTATAATACGTACGACAAGGTTATCCACTTTGTCCAAAGTATTAGTAATATTCGTATTCAGACTGTGTTAAGTATTGAATATAACGTGTGTTAAATATTTAAGTTCTTACCTTTCGTGAAAAAAATTGTATAGTGAATTTATACTTATTACACTTGCTGTCTTTTAACAAGAAGATATGATAGTATGAATCATACTAATTTAATTATTCTATAATAAGTTTTGATTGATCTATCAAATACGCATTAATTTTTACAGACTCGAAGATTTTACTTTTTATAACATGTTATAATTTATGCAATATGATATATGCGCCAACACCCATCATGATATAATACTTTACAAGGATGTAAACAAAATAAATTGTAATAATAGTAAAAGTGTTTCGGACAATTATTATTGAAACATTTTCACGTGGCCTGGCTAGGCTTAACTATGTTACAGTAGATTGAATATTAAAACCTTTGTTACACGTACATCTAGGACACACCTATGCAATGTCAAATATATTGTATTTTGAACAATTCATGCTTGAAAATAAATAAATAAATTAGTATTGTGGTATTGACGTTATATCTATTTTGTGGATTTAATTAAAAAAAAACACCATCTTACAAAACGATTTGTTTGTTTAAATATGTTTTTGTCATTACATTTCGTCAATAAGTCGTAAAGGTGGGTCGTATGGAATGTCATATCGCTTGTCTTTTAATTTCGTTTCTATAAACTGAAAAAGCTATAAGAATATTCTCATTTTTTTTGCAAAAAACGACAATGGTTTAACATGAAACAGTACAGAGTATGTAACATAGATCACCCTGTTATACAATGTACATATAAATCCAAATGTGGAATGTATTTAGAAATTCACTCAAACTCAATATTGAGCTCAAGAATCTCTTGATAGTTATGCTCTAAAATACTGCAAAATCATGTATTTTTGTAGAATTATGTTTTACTAAATGTGCAGTAAATCTTAGGGGCAAATGATAATTTCTACAACAGTAAATAAAATATTCGGAAGAAACAGTATCACAAAATAGGCAATAACGTATTAAGAAAAACTGAGAACACAGATTTGAATTAAGTTAATCATACACCAAATCACTGTCGACTTAATAAAATCAGTTGGAGATTTCGACAGAGGATGGGTAATAACCTTTTGGTTTTTATTCCTAATTTTAGTTCTACGTGGGCGTTTTGAAAAAAAATAAAACTATTGATACGTGTAAACAAAAATACAGAATACTTCAAACTGTCAGTCCATTTCTTCAATGGCAATGACAATGATATAGAGAGAATCACATTTACAACACCCTTCCTTTCATACTTAATGTAAAACACACAAAAAATTGTGATTCGTCTATGCCTTAGGGTTTTTATTGGTAGCGACCGAAATCAGGGATTTCATCTTTGAAAAAGATCGAAAATACGTTATTATAATGCAAATTTCTAATCGACCTTTACTTGCAATGCCTATTCATTCTATTGCCAGAACACAGAGCAACGTCATTTCGCACGTTTTAATACATAGTTGAAAGCTCAACAATTTTACCGACACTGCAATATGAAACAAAACAAAGTTGTTTTTATTTGACTTCTCAGGATAAGTATGCTTTTAAATTTCATGGTATTTATATATAATGTCCAATCCACCAATTGGTACTGGGTAATATACTAATCTAAAGCTTAATGAGGATTTTATTTTATTAATGACATAAATTTAAGGAAAAGTCAGTTCCAATTATGAATATACTATTGCAGATTTTTTTTCATACATACATGTCCTTGTCACGTAAACAGGATAGAATGTTTTGGACTTACATCTCGAATTTGACGAAAATGGTAAACTCAGAACTAAAATTTACGCCAAATGGGACGCCTTTATTTCAGAATTATTAATTTCCCTTACATGGACAGTAATATTATCACTTCTGCTTACGGAGTGTATGTTTAACAGTTGATTCGTTACCAATTATTAAGTTAAGTTATCATTTAAAGAATATCTTTAAAAGATATCAGTCCCTTGACGGAAAATTTGGTGTTTCGGTCTGAACTGTGATTTTAGATTCACTTTTCTACTTAGCACTGAGATGAGCATTTCTTTTCACTGTCTCTTGACATTTTAGTAGCAATTGCTTTTGAGTTGTTACCGGACACTGCAACAATGACAAGGAAGGTTTGGCAAGCCATAAAACCGTTTTAACTGACCATTTCGTTTGAAAATGCCTTTACACATTTTGCACACACACACTGGCCACTCAGTGATATTGCCGATGTTTACTGAAACTTATGATGGTTCTTGACCAAACCCTTCGGGAAGTTGGAGTTTGATTTTACACAAATTAGTTGCTTTGTTAAGGAATTTAAATATCATATTTTGAGCCATCCATGTTGGATCAGAAACATTGCCTCTTTGTTTAAACATTTGTATAGGTTCAGCTTTTGTAATTGAACAAATAATTCAGTGGGAT
The DNA here is from genome assembly GCA_002080025.1 of Modiolus philippinarum. NCBI lineage: Eukaryota > Metazoa > Mollusca > Bivalvia > Mytilida > Modiolidae > Modiolus > Modiolus philippinarum. The sequence continues at coordinate 72,526 of MJUU01039255.1, forward strand.
CAATTATGCAATGTGCCAGTCATAATAAAGGATCCGCCTGATATCTACATGGACAGCCTCTTAATAAGACACACTTGTCGTTTCAGATGAATTTTATATGGAATATATGCAACGGTCTGTGAACGATTTCAAAAGTTTTAAAACATCAAAATTAATTATTTGCACTGATATTAAATTGTGAATCATACATTTTGTGTATAAATGTTAATTATTTGCCGACTAAGAAATTTTATTGTAGGCGTTTATTATTGACATAATGTACAATTATTAACAATCCTTTTACAATCCTTTCGTAAAATATCTGATAGACCGACATATTTCTTCTGTATAATAATCTGTCAAAAAGGTTAAAATTTTGTGGTTTAAAGAGCAGTCGTCAAAACTGATGTGAAAAGGATTCGAAATCTTTGGTATTTTGTTATTTCTTGTTGTCGATACCTCTGCTGATGGACTGTTAGGCTCCGACCCAGTAATCAATAATTCGGTGCTAACCTGAAAACCGATTTTATCTTGAAACTTGCAGAATCTAAATTTTCGAAAATTTTGTTTTGAAGCTATCTTCATCTCTTTGTGGACTCAACGACATTTAATATTTCAATTATCTTTGCCGATTCAAAGTAGTGCTGCACATTTTAAATAATCAGCCGTGTTACTGTTTGTACTTTGATGTTCTTTGTAGGAAAACTCTCTGTCCATTTAATGAAATAATTTCAACCAAGATATATTGAATTCACGTCATCACTGACAACACACTGTATGCTGTTGATTGTATTAGCGCTGCAAGATGATCAATGTGGGCGAAACTTGGCGAAGATTCGGTGATCGGTTTGTCGAAAAATAGCGTCATTAATGGAAAAGACTGTCCAGTAGGTGAAACTTCTTCAACGAGCCAACCACAGCACACTGGATATGCATGAAACTGTTCCTATTCAAACCAGTGGGGTTGAGAAACAACAACAGTTTCTTGAACAAAAATTCTTCGGACTGTTCGACTCTTTTGCATGAATATTAAGAAACACTCTATCTGATGTTCCTATTTCTCTATTTGAACCTTCACGTTTTCAAAAGTATAAAATACAAATGGTTTAAATAGTGTTCAGGATTTAGCATGATTGTCCAAGTAATTTCTGTTACACGCAAGTTGGTAGCTTTCTTTGAAAAATCTTTCTTCCATTTTCTGTCCGATTGTCCCAAGTTTAAGTTCATAGTGGCCGAAACCTTGGGCTCGTGACTATCTTTTCCCTTTTGATGTTTCAGTTGTTTTTTTAATTTGTACATTTTTGTGTATTTCTACCTTTTGACTGTGGCCCACAATACCCTTTATACCATTTTTACTCTGTTCATTTATATTGGTTATCTTTTGTAATTGTTTATATTGGAAAGTTGCTACAAAGCGAACAATTAATTCTTGTTTTGTATTATTTGGATGTTTCTGCTGAGTAGTATTTTACATCCTGGTGAGTTTTGACATCACTTTAAAGTTCATGCCAATAATATTTTCGGTTTCACCATTTATACGTCTTATGTACGCCAAATTCATGAGTTTTTTTCATCACGAAAATACGTGTACAAATTTGGCCGTAAAGAGAAATATATCAAGGCTTGACACAATTCATTTTTGCTATAAATGTCTTATACTCGTATTTTTAGGACTGCCTTGTTAATTATACAAGATATATCCGAGTCTTTTCTTTTTTAAATTAAACTTTTACTGATGTTTCCTGTTTTCAAGATTACCCTTTCTTAGTTGATAAAATTCACACCTTATATTTTTTGTGCATCTGTTGCAATAAAAAACAAAAACAAAACAAAAACAAAATAAAAAAAAAACAAAAAAAAACAAAAAGAAAAACATTGTCAGCAGGGTATCCGACAAAAAACATTCCTCTTTAACAGGTCAAATAATTACTGACATTATGTTGTCAAAACAAATGGTTTACCGTAATCAGTTAAAGCATGAAGACACTTTGCGTTTGATGCGATTTTTCGTTGATATTTTTCTACAATTAATTAAGAAAACAACGATTCAGAGGCGAAAATCGAAACAAAGAAAACTTTTGTTTTAGCTGGACCAGTGTAGAAATACCTCTCCAGTACTAGAGATAAGGTGACCCAAAATGATATATTTTTTTTTTCACAAAGCATGCATTTCGTCGTCTATGATTCCAAAAATAGTCGATTATAATCTCTGTAACACCTTTGTCAAAACTTTCTTAATGCCTATTTATGCTCTATCAAAAACCATTACATCTTGATAGAAAAGCAGGCATTATTACCAACGGAAACCTGTCCGTTTCTATTTAATAACCATGCGGAAGGGAAATACTCTTAGGTTCTTCAATTTAGATAAATGTTTTTAAATAAAATCGGTTTCGGGCCAGCACCGAAGTACTGGCTACAGGGTTGAAGAATACCCTCGGGGACAACCAGTCCACAAGCAGTGGTATTGACCCAATTGTAATAAATAACAAAAATACATAAACAAATTAGTCTAGTAGACGGTCAATGTTTTTCATTGCTGGGTATTTTCCTTCTTGCAAGTACCCCGCACTGAGATCTAATGTTAAAAACCAGGCCATTTCAGTGTACCGATCTGATTAACGAATTATCTGTACGTATAAGAAAATAAGCAACTTTTTTAAATTGGTGAATGTAAAATGCGTCTCCAGGGAATTTTATTTTGGATCAACAATTTGACAGTTGTACTATGACCTGTTTTGTCGTTTCGAAAGTCTAGTTAAATCTGCACGAGTTTAATTAGTTGAAACCCGATTCACAAGAGAAGCCAGATATTTTATATCTTGGGAATAATCGATGTTAAATTTTTGTTCGAAAAGGTTATATAATTAGCAGTTTGTTTGCGATAACCGATTAGTAACCACCATAAACAATATAAATGCAAATTAATGACTTAAGACTGAAATACTAGTTTTTACAAGCTTTTACAAGGGCTAACACAGAAAAAAACCCAAAAAGATTCAGCCCAGTCCTTCAATTCCAGCTTCCGCTACATAGACGATGTATTTTCTCTAAATAATTCAAAATTCAAGGAATAGTTACACAAGATCTATCCAAATGAGCTTGAAATTAAAGACAACTAATACACCTACTTCAGCTTCGTACTTAGATCTTTTAATATACATTGACGAAGATGGACGTTTGAAATCTAAGCTATATGACGAACGTGATGATTTTACTTCCCAATTGTTAACTTTCCCTTTCTGAGTAGCAATATACCTACCTCTCCAGTCTATGGAGTGTACATTTCACAGTTAATTCGTTACTGTCGAGCATGCAGTCTATACAGGGAATTTTTTTTAATAGAGCAAAACCACTGTCCGAAAAGCTGCTTAGTCAGGGATTTGTTCAGCCTTTGTTACTATCATCAATTTCTCTGGCCGTCACCGTGATATCATAGATATATATGACGTGTCTGTGTCTCAAATTAAAACGGAAATTTTCAGCTAGATTTCACGTCTTTGCGAATTTGACTCACTGATAGAGTGACGGGTGCCGCTAGCGGAGCAGGACTTGCTTACCCTTCCGGAGCACCTGATGTCACGCCCTGTTTTCATTGGAGTTCATACTATTATTGCCTTAGTTTTTAATGTCGTATTTTTATTTCCGTGCATTGTAGCTGTCTCAAGTCCTTGTTTTGTCTTTGTTTTTCCCTGGTGCCGTTTTTGCCACGTCTTTGGACTTCGATCTTTTGTGGTCATCGCTTGCCTTGCTCCTTCGGTATTCTACTGTCGTTGTTTGATTTTTGTAATTGTTTAAATAGAAAGAGAAGGTAACAAAAAAAGAATCAATCTTTCGATTTGGGTCGATTGCATGCGAGTAAACATCGTAAAAACAAAAGCCGGTTTGCGGAATTCATTGCTAGATGTGGAACAACGCTAAATCTATGTTTCTTTCATTCTTGCAAATGCTCTTAAAACGCTATTATTGGTTGCTCGACAAAAAAAAAACGTACAGTTACAGAGAATTTGGCATAATAAAATCACTACATAAATGTTGGTAAGAATAGAATTTAAAGATAACGCGGATTTTTATGCCGGAACATTACTACGACATTTTAATGTTTTAATGTAAATGACCTTCAAACGTAATCCTAATGATCCATTAGTTTTATTTTGTTTCATTTCGATCACTCCATTAGATTTGAGAGAATCGGATACGAAGAGGGCCTGAATTATTCGTATTAGTTGTAACGTCCCATTTCGATTTTGTATTGTCTTCTGAAATTTGCATCAGTACAGCTTAATATGTTTTATTCTCCGAAATTAATAAAAAAATGTCTTTACAATCGTGTGAAGGAAATATCATCTTACGGTTTAAAGCTACGAGTATCTTTAATAGCTCTGTCCTTGGCTGAATTTTGGCTTTTATATAAGTTTTCTATCAGCTTCAACATGTTTTTTGGTTTAATGGACTTCCAAATGTTTTGGTTTGATCTGCACTGATGAAACATACGTTGTCGAAATGTGCATGTGCAGAAATTAAGTTAACAGTAACTTTGGTATGTTGTTATTTACTTCTTAAATCATAAATAAACACCAAGTCGATGTTATGTTCAGAATTCGGATCAATGCTGTGGAAAAAAGAAAGACAACGAGAGACTAAAAGAATCTTCAAATTCAAGACGAGACAAAACATTAATAAAAACTTGGCAGACTTGGAATCAAAATTTCTTGCCGCATGTATACGTGAGATAGTCCACGTAGTCGTCTGGAAATCAATATATACAATATGACATCTGATGCAACAGACCCATACTAAAACTGCGAAATCAGATTATATCGTTATCACTTTGTACAATCCATGATCGTGAATAATTATGAATAAAATACCCAACCAATTATTCAAATTTATATTATAGTACACGGAATGTTTAGACACATTGTCATTCCTAGGGGTTAAGAATTATTTGTTTCGCGTAATAAAAAAAAATTGCATATTCCAGTTTTTATCATTGACCATTACATTTTGTCCTCTACGGAATGCTGGACTTTCCTTACATAGATGTTGATTCCTGCTTGACATTTAAAATGATTATTTGTTTGTGTAGTGTTAAAAATACGGAATAAAGACGTAAATGATGGTGTATTCAATCCTTTGTGGTAATTCAACATTTTGGGTAAGCACTGTTTCCCGATAAAGTAAAATGTTTTACAGGAATTACGTTTATACTGCTGTGAATAGCCTCTATTTTGTACTCCTGCCTTAAAGTGGGAAAATGCCGACAAATTAGTTTTGTGAATTAAAATATTTACAGTTTGTTCATATTTTCGCCATTAGTCCTGGAAACATTAATACGTGCATAAGTAACGCTAAATAGCTGAGTGAAAATTGGGTTTTAAGCTTCTAGAGCCTCTGTTATCTTACATTCAGATGTGTTTTTAATGTGCTGACACTCAAAGTATCAGTTCATGGTACATTCATTTCGATCATACTCATGTTTGGTTCAACTTTTAACATAGCTCTATGAATGGCCTCGTCACACTTTGACTTTCTCGGCAACCTGTACCCTCCTTGAAACACTGGCTTACGCTGTAAAAGCTCTTATCGGAGGCTTTCATTACATCAGACTTACGACCTATTGTGCAAATGTTTTTGCAAATGTCGCCAAACATTCTTTGTTTAAGTGGTCACGCATGAAAAGCCATATTGGATTCTTTTATAATAAAATGTAATTGAAAGTACTTTATATTGTTTTGTAATTACTATATAAATTATATTTGAGAGACAGCAAAGCTACGAGCCTTCAAATTACATTTTTCAGGATGAAGACATTTTTACAAAGATCAGACCCAAATTAACGACATGTTTCCTTAGAACGATTCCTGTACTAGTACCTACTGTATGGCTGGCAATAAGTTTTGTATTTTATGTTTTAGCATTACCGAAATCCTTATCACCGCTCCCCATAAGAACCCTCAATATTTTCAAAACGGTAAGTATAAAATTGTTGAGATATTTAAATTTTATATGTTTTTTGAATATTTTTGTGCACAATAAATCAAATAAATTTCTGATAAAGGATATTAACAATAAAAGAAATAAATTTCCTACAAGAATATAAAAATAAAGCAATTACCAAAAAATAACCCGGGTGCAAGTTCAAGACAAGGACATCTCTGAATCAAAAAGGAACGATTTTTAATCTCGGACAAGTTTTTTTTCGTCCAAAATGACTGCAATCATATACTAAAAGTGTCTCTTTATACAGTTATTTCATGCCTTTGAAGGAAACAGCAAAAACTATGGTCCCGAGGTGATGGAAATGACTTGTGAACTGTTGCCTGAGGCCAGAGGCCAAAGGCAACAGTTTGCAAGTCATTTCCATCATCGAGGGACAATAGTGTTGCTATTTCCTGAAACGGGGCATGAAATAACTGTTTTATTAACTTATAGAAACACAATAAAAACAACTCTTGCCTACCAAAAAATTTCTACACCCGACGTCACCGGTAAGATTTGAAGTGACGTTGCACTGCGCATGGAACAGTTCGTCCGGAAATCGGTAAACAGTTAACTGTTCCACCTGACGTTAAAATTTTCGTGAAAATAGTTTAAAATGCTACATTTGTAAAAATGTAACTATAAGTTAATAAATTATATTGTATCACACTTGCATTGAAATTGATTCTTATTTTATTTTCGTTCATACTCAAGTGTCTATTTCAAGAGATTTGGAATATCTAATTTTTAAAACAGATTTTTAGAATTTCATATTTTTTTGCCTACTGCGACAACCACCATAAGAGATAATGCTGTTCTCAACAAACGAAATGTAATGAATTTTTAGCCCTAGTTTTATAAATAATAGATTTAAATTGACAGTAAGGGCTTTTTGTATATACTTGTAACAGTTATTAGACAAAAATGTACACAAAAAACTGTTGAATTCCGCAAAAATGCATTCAAAAAACAAAATACTGAATTACTGTAAATTTATATTCTGCATATGGCCATTTCGACAATTTATGTTTCATCAGTTAAAATCAAAACATTGGAAATCCAGGAATCAAAAGGTTTACAAAACCTGATATAGAACAAATAATCAAAAGTATCTAAGTAGAGAGCCAAAATTAGCTGAGGACATAGCTTTGCATGAGGGAGATATTCCTTAGTTTTCAAAAACAATTTTTAATTCAGATATTGAAAGTCGTCGCAAAATCTGTTTTCGGCCAGCACCGAAAATTCATTTCAAGAGAAATTTGCAATGCCTTATTCAAATATTTAATAATTTGTTATTACTATTAATTCTACATTACTCAAAAAAATCTTAAAATAAACAATGAAAGAATATGAAGTAAATGTACACGAGACAAAACCTACAAATCCATAGTAGAAAGTAGAAATTAAACAACGCGTTTATTATTCTATTGTTGATATCACACTTCAATAATAATGAACTTTGCAAATACCTCAAAGTAAGTTCAAGACGGCCCAAAACAAAGGTGTGAGCGGAATTTTTTGCTAATTGTCGAACAATGCCATATAGTCCATGTACGCGGTATCGTTAACAAACATACACTTAACTGGCAAAACGCTCGTAAAAGCACTGCCAGCCGTTGCATGCACAAAACCACTAGCACCCTGAGCTAGTGGACAGATACAGCATGTAGAAAAATACAGGGCTGTCGCCAAGCTGGTTGTATGAAAATGACTTTGTGCATTTTGTAAACTGTTTTATTTCAGGGTATCTGTATTATGCTAGCTGTGTTAGGATTATTTGATATTTATGCTAATGGCAGATATGGATACAGATGTGACGGACATATATACAATCCTGCCTCTTATATTGTGGTTTCTGTGTTGAATTTCACTAATTACGTAAGTTGCTTGTTTCAGATTTTAAATGTGAATTTAAACAGTTGGACCTTGTCTCTCACCCCATGTTGTTACTTCCTTGTGTGTTTGATTGGTGTAAATTTAAGAGGAAGACATTTTTTTGTCATACTTATATTGGTCAACACTGTGAATCGAACCCAGGACCTTTAACAATTTTATCAGCTACCTTACCAATTTTGCCGAAGAATCGATCCGTTTGCTCAGTTTATTTACCAACCACATATAAGATAGCGGGTAGTCTATCTTAACCAAAAAAAAAAATGTTGGACGATAGAAACAATTTTGCAACAATTTTTTGTCCATTCAAAATAAATCTAAGTACTTGAGACATTTAAATGCCACGCAACGTACATGTAGATAAGTTACAGTGCACTTGTTGCTGCTACTCTTGTATTGTCAATGCACATTTTAAGTTTCAAACCCTTGGAAACTACAATTCTTGTAAAACGAGCAATTTTAACCCAGCATTTATTGCAAAGAAGAGATGATCGTTGATAACATTTGTATATGTTTCACTGAAGTCATTTCTTAATTTGCTCTCGATTTCAGATATATGTTTGTATAATAACACAAATAAACAGATGGAAGGGTATCGTATCCTCGTGGATGTTGTGGATCTTCTGGATATTTACATTTTTGTGTGGATTACTAACTCTACAAGATAACATTCTGTACCAGGTAACGGTGTTCGAGGGTAAAACTTACGCATGACAGATAACCCTGTTTTTCGCCTTTCCCTATAAATAAATAAAATATTGCAGTGGATACATAAAATTCTGGAATGGTTTGTTTTTTTTCCATAAAGCAAATAAACATAATTTCTCATTAATATAAACACCCTTCAACCAATAGCTTCTAATGAGTTCTTCTCCTCTAAATTTTCTTCATCAATTTGTTAAGTAATATTCAGCTGTTTTGAAAAATAAGTAACTTTTTGTAAATCATTCCCAAAGGGAAATAATATAAAAAAGACTTCAGTAATTTCAATCATTTTTATACACTTAACACTAAATTTAGAAAATAAAAAATATTGAAGATAACTTTAAATGCAAAGCTATGTATTATAAATGAGCATGAAAGGACAGTATGAACTATGATAATAAATTTTGATTGTTTGAACTAAAATACTGTGTTCCAGGCAGTATGGTTCAAGTTTTCACTGAGATTTGGTCAGTACGGAAGCGTATTGACTCTATATGACGCAAAAATATCTCATAATTATAACAATGAAACAAAAATGTTTCTTCATGGAGAGTTACAATATTAAACAAAGTATTTGCATTATATTTCAACGAAACAGCCATCTTCATCAGATGCAAAACAATGTAACTAGATATAGAATATAACAACTATATCACAGTAAGATAAAGTAAATTTAGGCGTATTTGTGAAAATGAGGAAGTATTCCAGTTAAGAGCCAGGCAGTGGGCTGCAAAAAATTTAGATTCTTTATTTTTTGGCTTAGGTGTATTCATTTGGCTATAAAAACACATCCCAAAAAGTTTTTACATTCGAATATATGTTAGGTTTCGTGATAAATTTTGACTGGTTTTATAGAGAAAATTTTCCCGTACTTCTCACTGTACAATGTAACTTAATTTTGAACGCTGATAATCAGAAAGGCAAAATAATACAGAACTTTTTTCTATGAAAATGGCGTTTCTTGGTTAGATTTATTGAAATCAAACATCAACAGTTTGCGTTTTTTTCCTCAATGTGCCTTAGCATCAATACACTTTGCCTGTGTCTTCGACGGACAGGTACTTAAAAGCAACAAGAAACATAAAACAACGTTTCAAACGAAGGGGATACAATGAATGTATGTAAGAAGATTAATTAGCAAAGGTAGGTGTGTTAGATAGACGGATGAGAAACTCAAATACCGAAGAAAGTCTAAAAATATTAAACA
>MJUU01039255.1:84222-96418 GCA_002080025.1 Modiolus philippinarum
AACTATTTCCGTAACCTCCTTATGAATCACGGCTAAAAAATTCCGTCTCCTACAATCATTAAAATAATTCTTTAATAAAAAATTAGTCCCTGGTGGAAATTTTGAATTTTCGATCTGAACTTTGATTCAAGATTCAGTTTTTACTTAGTACTGGGGTGAACACTTCTTTTCATCGTTTGTGACCTTTGATATCAGCGATTGCTCTTGAGTTATTCCAGGACATTTCGGCAATGGGAGGGAAAGTTAAGCGTGCCATAAAGACGGTTTAACCCATCATTTCATTTGAAATGCCTGTATAAAGTCAGGACCATTGCCGTTGACAATTTTTCTGGTGGTTTTGAACCTGCTTTATGTTTTTGCCATTTGGAAGTCGGCTGTTGACAATGTTCTTTCTACAACCATTTGCTGTAAATGTTTGAAAAAATTCATGAATGTTGCCCTATTAGATTATTACTTAAAATGAATAGATAAAGCGTTACTGTTTTCATTATCCAGCAAGTCAATTTATTGTTAGATTTTTTTACAGCCACAGTGTCTCGGTAGTATAATAAATTATATAAGTTTTGGTTTGGTATGTATACAGTTAGGCCATACAAAAATAATTATTAGATTCTCAGGCCATTTTTCTGAAAAAATGATGAGGCAGGGAGGGAGAAAATTTTTATTTTTATTTGTTCAAAATCATGATGAGGCATCTGTTTACATTGCTGAAATGCCCAAAGAGTGATGAGGCAGGTGATTTTCATTTTTTTTTTATTTGAAACTTGAATAAAAAAGTAAATTTAGTTCCCAGAAAAGAGATGAGGCAGGGGCCTGAGAAGCTAATGTATTTTTTTATTTTGCCTTAGTACTATTATTTTGTAGCCACAGTGTCTTGGTAGTATAATAAGTTATATAAGTTTTGGTTTGGTGTGTGTACAGTTAGTGCTATACAGTCTGGCAGAACGGCCAAGTGTTTATGGTTATCAAAGGATCGGAAAGGCAAGTCAAATTATACTGATAGGGAATCAGAAGGTAAATGCGTTGCATCTAAAATACCAGCACATCAATCAGAGAATTGATGTTAAGAAATAGTCAACAAGCAAATACTGAATGAATGGGACAGAAAAGGGAAAAATCACAAAACATCTTAAAATAAATGCAACATATGGCAACTACATAACAGATAAATATAAATAAGAACGCCACAAAATCATATGAGGCCTCTAGGTACTTAGGGTAAACCTGGTCGCACTCGTCACACTGCCAATTAAGGGTATAATGTTGAGTCATAATTGGTGTTGTTCAGATCTGAAATAAACTCTGGAAAAATGTATATTCTCATTTATGTAGTGAAAATATTGTAACGAATTGACAAAGGTGACGACCGCGTAAGGTCTGTAATGACAAAATTTCAACAATTATTAAGAATGAGTAGAAGGAGCTGATCCGGTATCAAATCCCGAATTCACAAGGAAATATTTTTTTCCAATCCGGAACCCCGAAAAACGGACAACTATAGTGTAATTAGGTGTACATACAGTAAATAACAAAATACCAAAATTACTGTTAATTTAGTTTCTGTATATGTCCATTTCGACAACTTATGTCTCTTCAGTACAGATCAACCAAAATATTTGGAAGACCATAAAACAAAAAATCTGATGGAGCAAAAAATTACCAACAGATCTAAATGGTAATAAGAAATCAACTATGAAAGAGGGAGACATTTCTTAGTTTATTTCGTAAAAAGTATTGAATAACACCAGTTGAACATACATTTTCGTTTCTTTTTTATTTTCTAGCCTGTTTGCCCACAACCAGCTGCACCAGTGATATCAAAACTTTTCCTCAACTGGTTCACTCCGTGAGTATAGGCATGTAACTAATTTGTGAAAATTTGTCGCTTGTTCTGCTTGATTAATTTGATCATATTGCGAATTTCTCCGGTTTTAACCAGATATTTTATGAACATCTATGAAAACACCCGACCACCAAAATGTAACGAAAAAAAAAGAGAAATAAACTTTTTGAAAATGAGATTTCGAAAATTCTGAGTACAGATTCACATCTTGCTTTCTGAACTTACATTCTAAACTTTGCAGTATTTGGCCAAATATTTCCTATGCGAGTCAAGTTTGAAGTCATCACTGCAGAAGTTTTGCCGGAATTGATATGTTCAATAAGGCGGATATTGTATAAGAAACAGGAGATGCTTACTCTACGTGTACATCTGATCTCGGATCACTCCGACGGTTTTAACTGGGTCAGTTTTGTTCATCTGTATGTGTGTCTCTTTATATCTATTATATGCCTTTCTATTTTGTTGGCCTGCTTTTGTTTCTTTGTGTTTTCGAAGCTGTCTTTTTGTTTATACTGAATGTTCGATTCCCCCCATTTTCTACTTTGAGCTAAAATGTTCCATTCGGCCCATTTTCTACTTTGAGCTATAAATTAATTTCGAGCTTGGTTCCGGTTCACTGATAGTCTGGCAGTAGTAGTAACATATCAAATTCGTTTTTGTTTTTGTTCGTGGGTTTTTTAAATTTGTTTTTGGTTACTATTTGCCATTAGAGGACTTAAGTATTGCCTTAGAAATATGACGTAACTTTCAATGTGCAATCACTTATCTTTATTAATTAAAAGATGTTTAGAATGTTCATACCATAGAGTGAAAAATAATTCATATCCATGGATAGATACTATTACTTGGAGACAAATCTATTAATAAAATTTATGTATATATTCATTGAAAACTAAACAACAAAGTGTTAACTGAAAGCTTTAACGAGAATTTAAACGTCAAGCTTCCTTTACAATTGAATGATCACTTAAAGTTAGCAATTCTTAGTCATTCTATAGAAAGAAATTCGAATGTCAGAAGCCACTTAAACTGACACTTTTAGTTTGAAATTTCTAGTATTGTAAGATTGTGCTACAAACGAACAATACACAAAGATGATTTATGGGATCAACATCCAGATTTACAGGCTGAGAGAGTGACAAATGATTTGTACTCACTGTGGACGGCTGAGAACAGAATGCAAAGAAAAGGGTAAGTATATTGCATGCATTTTAATCACTAACAAGCCACGTTGTTTGTTCAACAAAATCACAATGATACTACTCAAATGATTAACAGATATAGAATATATGCATCTGTAATGAAAAATCTCTTTCCTTGACACAAATAACTCGAATGTTGAGTTTTATCATTTTCTGCGACGACTTTTGACCCAATCAGTCTCATTTTGGTACGGAATACGTTAACCCGAATAATCCAGTCGTTATATTCCACTCACTACGATCGCTACATCGTAGAAGGAGAGAATCGGATACGGAGAGGGCTTGAATTATTCGAGTTAGGAATACGTGTGATATATGTCTCGATTACTTCTCAGAATATAGAAAAAAGAAGGAAAACGGGGAATGTATCAAAGAGTATAACACCTACTTGTTGTTTTGAAGTCATTAGTGCATAGGTTTTTAACGTGTAAAGAAAATGATTCTGAAACTGTTGTTTAGAAGTAATGCTAGGCAGATCGTTTTCTCCAGGCCTTTTACACTGTTACAGTGTATCATATTGATTGGAAGACTTTGTGTTGTGGCAGACAGAGAAAGAATTTCGAAATTCTGATATGGATGCCCTATCGAAATAGTCATCTAATTTAAAATTGAACTCAGCTTTTCATGCTTTTGTTTGTAATGAAATTATACAATTAATGACTTTTGATGAGGTTAATACCATAGAACCCAAGAGATTGATAATTGCCGAGGCCGGTTACGGATGATCAAATCTTGCTGGTTGTTAAATTGTGGTTTTAACCGAAATCAAAAGTCTTAAATTGTTTTATTATATGAATAATTGTTTGTTCCAAAACTTTTACAGTTTTTGCATTTCCTTCTTTTGATACTTCAGTCTTGACATTGTTTGTACTTTACGAAATAAATATTTCCTGTTACTATATATGGGTTCACGCTGAAGTGAACCTTACATTATGTGAAGTCGGGTTTCCCCTGATCTATTTTTGGGTACATGACAGCAGTGATAAATGTTTTGTTTACCTGATAGATCATAACGTTTTCTCACTAGAAGCAATGTATCCAATCAGAAGAGAAAGAATTTTGAGTCATTTAATAAAACAGTAAATGACGGTAATAACAAAATTACCAAACAGAATTGTCAAGAGTCGAAATCCAAAAAGGCAAAGCAGGTGCAAAATTACCGGAAAATTGTAAACCGCAAAGGTCCTGACTTGGTACAGCCATTTAAAAAAGACAATGGTGGGTTAAACTTGTTTTATTGCGTCCGAAAGTTCTCTTTTTATTGCAGTAGTGTCCGTTAGCAACTCAACATCAATTGATATTGTAAGGGCGTGAAGACAGTGAAAAGATATGTTCACCCCAGTACTGAATAAAAATGAATCGTGAATCACAGTTAGGACCGAAACTTATTTTTTTTTCCACAAGGGATGGATATCTATTAAAAACGTTTTAAATGATAGTACTAGCCGAAATTTTTTAAGCCGTGATAAAAAAAATGCGGTCACGGAGATAACTATGCATCATGAATGAGAAAGTCAGCATAATTGGTTCTAGGCTAACTCTCGCTCAACGAATTAACTGTTAAACATACACACCGCAAGCAGGAGAAATCGGAATATCACTGTCCATGCTAGGGAAATCGATCATTTTGAAATTAAAGTCGTCAAATATCTTAACTGATGAATGTTTTTATCACTTATGAGTCAATTGCATCATCTTAAAAAGTTTTTGTTTTCATTTGATTTAACGTGACACAATTCTCGCTTACTGTGAAAAGTACGAAAAGTACTAACCGTCGATAAGTGGAAGCTGTTTTAACTTCCATTTTATGGTGTTTTGCAGAAAAAATATCTCATACAGCAGTAGGTATTCCAAACAGACCATTCCAGGAGAGGAAACTTCCTTACTGGAGAAAAGTTATAACAGTGAAAACGAAGAACATAAATCAAACAGAATACCATCTCTGTCTAAGTGTTGTTTAAAGTTATATGGATGGGAGTGGTTTAGTGGAGCGTTTTTGAAATTGTTTTGTGATGCATCAGCTTTGATACAACCGCAATTACTGAGGTATTTTGCAACTCTACGATTGGAGACGAAACAATGTAATAAGTACAAGAAGATGTAGAAAAAAAAATAAAGAAACACTAAGAGGAAATGATAAAACAACAGAATTTTCCACGACAGAGATACTCTTTAGTAGCTTAGATATACATGTATATATAAAGTGTTAATTTTAAAATGATGGGTTTGTCACATCATATTCATTAACAGGACAACCGGAATTCTATTAAAGACACAAAATTGTTAGTTTTGAAGCTATATCATACGCCATTGCAGATGCTTAATACCATAGGTCTGAGCCAAAAGTTCAAAAGCTTCGATATTAGATGTGTCACCTATTGTGAGAACATAATATGGACGTAAGAAATAAACTAAAATGAGCAAAAAAAACCGCAACAAAACAAAATTATTAACAGTGCACAACCCACAAAAACTGGATATTTCACCAGGTAAGATATTTCGGATCCTTTTATGTCAACCGTAATAGAGCAAATGTAAGCCACTTGTTAAGTTAGTATCGATGTGTGTCTATTTGGATCTAATCAGAAATGTCTATTCTCATATTAAGAAATTCTCAAACGACTGTAACGATTTGTTGAGCGATAGAGTTTTTGGTATTTTCGATCATATATGGGTTTTAGTTGTTATAGTTTATTAAACTTTTTCAGTTATGTTAATAAATTTATATTCGTCAGACTTGTTATCAAAGAGACAGAGAAAGCAGGTGAAGACAGAGTACTGTGGTATGGAATTATGCTGGCTGTGGTGTTATATGTAGCAGGACAGATGGTTGTTACTTTTTATATCCATTCCTCTCAGCTCATGTTGAAAGTAGGACTGAAGGTGAAGACTGCTCTAATTGGTCTTATTTATAGAAAGGTGAGTTCTTTATTGCTAAAGATATTTTATCTAATTCAAAAGAAAGAACATTTGTCAAATGTCATCTCGGCCGGTTACCGGTACACATAATTTAAAAAAAAAAGATATCATTCAAACATTATTTTGTATGATTATTTAAGATAACTGCCTGTTTTCTTTATTTCACATTTTTTATCCATAACTACATGTTTCCAACAAGTTTATTCAAAACGTACTCTAATATATTAGAATATCCGTTAGAGAATAAAACTAAATACTTAAACGGAGGCTAAGGGAATCGAGCAATAAAACAATATTGCAAAATGATGAAATATTTCGTAAATATGTATTTTAAAAGATCAATATTGACAAATTATGATCTATCATATCTTTTCATATCGTAACTGCAATTGACCTGGAAATGACAATTTCATAATTTTATAATCTAAGCTATATGACAAACGTGATGACATTAACTTCCAAATTGTGAAGTATCCCTTTCTGAGCAGCAATATACCTACCTCTCCAGAATATGGAGTGTACATTTCACAGTTGATTCGTTACTGCTGAGCATGTGGTGTATACAGTTATTTTTTGAACAGAGCAAAAACACTGTCCAAAAGCTGCTTAGTCAGGGATTTGTTCAGCCTTTGTTACTTTCATCCCTTCAGAAATTCTATGGCCGTCACCATGACATCATTGACAGATATGACGTGTCTGTGTCCTAAATGAAAATGGACATTTTCAGCTAGATTTCACGTCTTCACGGATTCGACATACCCGGTTTTGACTCGACATTTAACATTGGTTAAACTGGTAAATTGGTAACATGTCTTTTGGTTTGGGTGAAGATAATTTCTGAAGAAATTCGTAAACAGTTACATTTACTTATAATGATTATGAAGATTATAGTTGATTTACGGGTCAGTCTTCTTAAAGATGGTTTATAGGACCATTGTAATTGACAGTATATCCGGGAGTTTTTCTTCTGCGTTGTCTTTTTGCCTTTTGGATTTTGGTCCTTGACAACTCTATTCGGTAATTTTGTAATTTCCCTCATTTCTTTAAATTTTGCAGTATGAATCAACTGTATGTACCATTGAATCAAGTATAAGTAAAATGATTATTTATGTATGAAAGTCAGGAATCGCAACCATTAAACAATATTTTATTCTTGAAATGTGGCGATAGAGAAGTAATTAAAATCGAAGTATATAATTTTTGAAGAAGACTATTTCGACAATTGGTGTATTTTTACAGTTAGGATCATATCAAAATAATTGAAAAATAAAATAACCGGTAATGTCTAACAGAAAGCTAAAATCTGCTTAGAACATAGCTTTGCACGAAGTAGATACTCCTTAGTTTTAACAACAGATAATGCAAGTTTCCAAATAAATATTTTTTTTGGACAGTACCGACGTACTTGGCCACACTAGGTTGGTGAATACTATACCTCGGCGATTAATTGCCTACCTGCGTGGCATCGACAAAGTGGTATATAAGTATATAGCGAAGTCAGTGTGAATTTAGTTTCTGCAAATAATCATTTTGACAAGTATTGTCTCTTCCGTGCAGATCAAAGCAAAATATTTGGAAGACTATAAATCGCAAGATGCATTAAAGCTAATGGAGAACAAACTAACCATTAGAATTTATTTGAATAGTCATAACAATTTGCACAGGGGAGATACTTCTGAGTTTAAAACAAAATTGTACCGAATTTAGGTGTTGCAAGTTTCCAATTAATCGGTTTTTGTGCCAACATCGAATTACTGACTAATGGACATGTGAATTCCTCTGTGGACTACTAGTCCTCTAGCTGAGCTATCTACTAAAAAGAAAAATAAATTAATTTCTGCTGATGGCCATGCTTTCAGTGCAAACTGGGTCAACATAAATACTAAATGCTTTACTGTAAATTTAGATTTTGTATATGACCATTCCTTTTTACTTAATACTGGGATGATAATTTCTTTTAACTGTCTACGACCTTTCAATGGCAATTGCTGTTGAGATGCAACAAGACACTAGCCGAGGGGAGGTTTGACATGCCATTAAACCGGTTTACCCACATTTTGTTTTGAAATGCCTGTACCAACTGGGGACCATAAGTGGTCGACAATTTTTCCGGTGGTTTCCACCTGATTTGTCTTTTTGCCTCATGGATTTTGGCTCTTGACAACTCTGTTCGGTTTTTACCCCCATTTTCAGGCCAAATCGAAAAAAGAAACAATAAATCTAAAGATTTATAAAAGATGATTGAGAAAAAATAACTTATTACAAAAGGGTCTAAACGAAACTACCCAAAATCAGCTATAGACAGAGATTTGCATGAAATACTCATTAGTTTGACATACAATTTTCATAAGTTTAGATAAGTTTCAAAATCAATTTTGTTTTGTGGCCAGCACCAAAGTACAGAACTACTAGAATGTGAATACCCTTGCGGACTAACAGTCCACCAGTAGTGAAATAAACCCTGTGGTAATAAATGCTAATGCCGAAGTATATAAATGTACACAATAAGCATTCTTTTGATATATCAGACACTAAAAGCCAACAGTAGTGTGAGAAAAGACTATACAGTCGGAGAAGTGGTGAATCTTGTGTCAGTGGATTGTCAGCGCATACAAGACGCCTTCACATTTTCAAATGAACTTTTGTCTTTCTTCTTCATCCAAAGTGTTGGAATATACGAGATTTGGGACGTGATGGGACCGTCTACATTGGGATGTATTGCTGTTATGATTTGTATAAGTCTACTCAATGTATTTTTTGGAAAACTACAGGAAGGATACCTTCTCAAAGTTTTGCATGACAAAGGGAAACGATGTAAATTATTCAACGAAATAATTTGTGGGATGAAGGTAAAAGAGCGGCTAAGTATATCACTACATAAGGATTCAAAATTATCCAAAATTTCAATCTTCGGCAGTAAATACTGAAAAGAAAATGATGAAGAAGATAGTGATTTGCTGAACGTCGTTACATCACATAAAACCTTAACCTAACCCTTAGAATTACTTCCTTTAGCATGTTTATTTATTTCGTCTAATTTGTGTTTAAGAATGTTTATGTCTTTTATCTTATTTGTGTTTTACATGTGTAGTTGTATGGCAAATTGTAGAAGTGTAATTTTCAGCCATTGCAGATGTTTCCTGTTTTCCTTTTTATTACATTTATGTAATTTCATTTTATTTTGTAATAGCAGACGTTATTGTCGCATTAAATGCCTGGTAATAAAAGCGATAGTAGTCATAATGCTTAAAAAAAAGAAACAACGGTGTTTGTATCTTCCAATGTGTGACTTCATGAGTGAAATATTGAAGAATGTCATGGATATCTTTCCATCTTACAATTTACAAACTATATATTAAACTCTTTTTATCCAAATAAAACCAATAACACAATGCCGAACCAACATTTGACACAGTATAGCCTTCACTAATAGAGACGACAGAAAAGTGCCCACATCTCACTATTTTATAACGCCAAGTTTTCTTACATTCGACTTAATGAGTGCCCTGTGTTTGTCTATATGTTGTAATCGTCCATTAGCTTAAGACACTAGTGCTTTTGTCGGGCATAGGATGACAGTGATTGTAAGAGCACTTTGCCAGTTTAATAAATCGTTGTTGACAATCCCGCACCCATGAGCAATGAGACATGGATGTAGCGTTACTCGACAATTAGCAAAGAATTCCGCTCAAACCGGTGATAGGGGCCGTCTTGAACTTACTACGAGGTATGAGCAAAGCTCATTGTTGAAGGCCTCATCGTGACTTCAAGATGAAGAACAACAATGTATTTGTGGAGACTTTGTCTCATGTGCATTGACTTCATATCCTTTCTTTCACCAGATATAAAACGAAACAAAAACCAAACTTAAAAAACTTAAAACGTAAAATTTTTTGACATGGACTCAACAATCTTAAGACACCAGCAGTGTAAACCCTCTTCAAAAACAGGGGTTTCACAAATTGCTATCAAGTATCAACTGATATTGTAGTAAAATTGCAGTTTTTAATTTAGGTTATTAAGATGTACGCTTGGGAACCTTTCTTTTCTGAAAAAGTAAAAGAGATAAGAAGGAAAGAAATGTCAGTGTTGCGCAAACTTGGGATCGTGACCGCATGTACCATTTTGTCTTCACTACATACAGCGTTTATGGTAAGTGAACCAAATTCGGTTTAAACCCACTTTTGCTTTGCCAGTTCTCCTACTAAATTCTGCTATCCCGAGTTCATATCATTGTTTAAGTATGGGTTTATCTTTCTTTGTTTTTATGCAATTTTCTTGTAGATTGTGGTATGTTGTTGTAATTTTAGACATTGTTTGTGTTTCCTGTTATCATTTTTTATGTAATTTATTATCTGAGAATATATTTACACGAAATCATTATAGAAATATGAACAAATACGTTTGTATGAATTAAAAAAAAACATATTAAAACATAGACACCTGCAATAATATACTCAAAAANAAACCATTAAACAATATTTTATTCTTGAAATGTGGCGATAGAGAAGTAATTAAAATCGAAGTATATAATTTTTGAAGAAGACTATTTCGACAATTGGTGTATTTTTACAGTTAGGATCATATCAAAATAATTGAAAAATAAAATAACCGGTAATGTCTAACAGAAAGCTAAAATCTGCTTAGAACATAGCTTTGCACGAAGTAGATACTCCTTAGTTTTAACAACAGATAATGCAAGTTTCCAAATAAATATTTTTTTTGGACAGTACCGACGTACTTGGCCACACTAGGTTGGTGAATACTATACCTCGGCGATTAATTGCCTACCTGCGTGGCATCGACAAAGTGGTATATAAGTATATAGCGAAGTCAGTGTGAATTTAGTTTCTGCAAATAATCATTTTGACAAGTATTGTCTCTTCCGTGCAGATCAAAGCAAAATATTTGGAAGACTATAAATCGCAAGATGCATTAAAGCTAATGGAGAACAAACTAACCATTAGAATTTATTTGAATAGTCATAACAATTTGCACAGGGGAGATACTTCTGAGTTTAAAACAAAATTGTACCGAATTTAGGTGTTGCAAGTTTCCAATTAATCGGTTTTTGTGCCAACATCGAATTACTGACTAATGGACATGTGAATTCCTCTGTGGACTACTAGTCCTCTAGCTGAGCTATCTACTAAAAAGAAAAATAAATTAATTTCTGCTGATGGCCATGCTTTCAGTGCAAACTGGGTCAACATAAATACTAAATGCTTTACTGTAAATTTAGATTTTGTATATGACCATTCCTTTTTACTTAATACTGGGATGATAATTTCTTTTAACTGTCTACGACCTTTCAATGGCATTTGCTGTTGAGATGCAACCGGACACTAGCCGAGGGGAGGTTTGACATGCCATTAAACCGGTTTACCCACATTTTGTTTTGAAATGCCTGTACCAACTGGGGACCATAAGTGGTCGACAATTTTTCCGGTGGTTTCCACCTGATTTGTCTTTTTGCCTCATGGATTTTGGCTCTTGACAACTCTGTTCGGTTTTTACCCCCATTTTCAGGCCAAATCGAAAAAAGAAACAATAAATCTAAAGATTTATAAAAGATGATTGAGAAAAAATAACTTATTACAAAAGGGTCTAAACGAAACTACCCAAAATCAGCTATAGACAGAGATTTGCATGAAATACTCATTAGTTTGACATACAATTTTCATAAGTTTAGATAAGTTTCAAAATCAATTTTGTTTTGTGGCCAGCACCAAAGTACAGAACTACTAGAATGTGAATACCCTTGCGGACTAACAGTCCACCAGTAGTGAAATAAACCCTGTGGTAATAAATGCTAATGCCGAAGTATATAAATGTACACAATAAGCATTCTTTTGATATATCAGACACTAAAAGCCAACAGTAGTGTGAGAAAAGACTATACAGTCGGAGAAGTGGTGAATCTTGTGTCAGTGGATTGTCAGCGCATACAAGACGCCTTCACATTTTCAAATGAACTTTTGTCTTTCTTCTTCATCCAAAGTGTTGGAATATACGAGATTTGGGACGTGATGGGACCGTCTACATTGGGATGTATTGCTGTTATGATTTGTATAAGTCTACTCAATGTATTTTTTGGAAAACTACAGGAAGGATACCTTCTCAAAGTTTTGCATGACAAAGGGAAACGATGTAAATTATTCAACGAAATAATTTGTGGGATGAAGGTAAAAGAGCGGCTAAGTATATCACTACATAAGGATTCAAAATTATC
>MJUU01039255.1:96428-125156 GCA_002080025.1 Modiolus philippinarum
GGAAATGGGGTAAATGTCAAGGAGACAACATCCCATATCCAGGTTAAAACAACCAAATACAAAACATCTAGGGGTCGCCATATGGTCTTCAACACAGTGAGGAACCTCACACCATATAGTAAACCCTAAATGGCCCCTAAAAGGTAAAAAAGTGAATAAATCAATGGAAAAACCACATCCAATAACCCAAGTATCAAGAAACTAAAATTTTATAAGAAGACAAGGACAAGCCAATGACCAATATATTCCTGACTTGGGACAGGCGCAAAAATTGCGGTGGGGTTAAACTCGTTTTCTTGGATCCAAACCCTCCCCCTATGTGCGGTGAATGGCGAAAAATAAATACACAAAAAGACTCACAGTAAAAATCAAACTAGAAAAAAGTCCAACTTATCAAGTCGAGTACCCTTACAATGAAGTACATAAAACATGAACGAGTTGATGGAATTATTTTCATTTATGTGATTCTCTACATCATTTTTTTCTAGTAGTTTAAGATATGTCCATGTCTAAACTCAGATGTTTAAGTACCTGTATATTATTGCATAATTATACATTATTTTGTTTTGCTTGACAGTTCAGTTTTTCAGTAAGAACCATTCAAAAACGTCAGAAATTTCATATAGAAGCACAGTTTCGTTTTTTGAAAGGTCTCACTATGAATGCTTTAGTTTTAGTGTTGCGTTTGTGGTCTTCGTGTTTTTTTATGAAGCTGGGTACAATATATTTTTTCAGGCTGTCGTATCGCTGAAAAGAATACAACAATACCTGCTGACAGATGATGTAAACGTAGATAATGTACAGCATGTAACTTCATCCAGTAAGTGATCTTTTCTTCTTAACCAGGCAATAGGGTTTGTAAGTCTCCTAAAGCGGCAATGAAAATCATAACAAATTTGAAGATTTGCAATAAACTGTATTTTAGCCTACTTTTGTACACTTTAATCTTGTTCTTTGTTCCTTCGGTATTGTACTGTCGTTGCTTTTCCGCCTAATGAGACCATAGAGAAAAAAAATTGTAATATTACGTTTTATTTAGTTTTGTGTATTATACTGTACTTGATCGTGTACATCTCGTCAGTAGCCAATTTTTAACGAATAGTTATGTGTATTATACCGTACTTAAACGTGTACATCTCGTCTGTAGCCATTTTTTTCTGAATAGTTTTGTGTTTTATACTCAAACGTGTACATCTCGTCAGTAGCCAATTTTCCCTGAAAGCAGCACCAGATTTCCTTTGATACGGTACTTTTTTGTTTTTATCAAATTTAGAACATGTACAGGCATAAAAGGCAAAACTGCTTGTCTATTACCGATGTGGAACGGTGTAAAACTTAAATCAATAAGAAATTTTATTAACATTAATGTGTGGTGAATAGAGTGTAGAGTAAGTACAAATGGAGACAGTTTGACCAAATCGTATTTGACCTGTCACCTCGTTTAACAAATGACAAATTTCTGTGCCGAGCTCATGTTATGTCTTTGTTTCCTCAGTGTTTTCATTGTCTTTAGATGGTTCATTTTAGACTGACGGTTCGGTTTTCACTTACTTCAGTAAATTTGCAAACTACCCGATTTATGTGATATAAAAAAAACCATCAAATCTATTCATTCTTTTCCTTCAGATTTTGCAATATCAATTGACAGAGGGAAGTTCTCATGGGAAAAGGATACTTTTAAACCTACATTATCTGGGTAAGTAAAAAAATGTCGAGGACATATTTGATAAATGAAAACAAATATTTGATTGCATACATGTATATGAATAATGGGACTAAGACTTACGGTGAAATAACTTAATACTTAAATCGATTATGTTTTTTAAACATCAACAGTTTCTTTATAGCATAGTACAGCGATGCCTCTTTGTTCACTCTTGTCCAGTTTTCATAAAATGTTGTTCATTTGTACAGTTCGAACATCTGATCTCAATGTTTAAGGAATACAAATATAATGCTCAGCCCAAATACCGTTTTCATTTTATTGTAAAATATAAGTAAAGTAATGCAAAAATGAAACTTTGTTAAAAAAACAGCGATCAGAACAGTGAACATCTAAAAAACATCATATGACACTATAAGCCAAGTGCGAATCGAGTAAAAAAATCATTACCAATAATGCATAAATTATTTCTGCAAATTCGTCAAATTACAGACGAAAAGTGCAATTATTTCATATTTTACGTATATCTATGCATTAAAATATTATAGGCGATACCGATTATCATTTAAAATACACTAAGTACGCGTGTACTAAACATCCCAATGTATTTAAATCCCAATCGAATCCACCTCGATACGTTTTTCAACTGGCTATATCAACAGCGAAAAATCGTGCAGAACTGAATGAAGTAACACACAAGGTAAGTTGTAATTTTATAAGGGGCTTGTTTTAGATGTAAATTTTCTCAATAAAGCCAAAATTAAGCAATTACAGTGCCATATCTAAACGCAACAATCTTTTTCCACAACGCATCTTACTGATATAAAACAATTATTTGTGTAAAGAAAGTGGATGTTTTACCTGTTGTTGTCCATTTCTAAAGTAAAGCACACAATTATTTATGTTAAATACGCATCTGAAGATCTTAACAAAACAGATGTACACCAATTATAATCTATCTAAATACACATTGTTCCGTTTTCCTGATCCAATGTCATAATATCTTAACAATTTTGTATGTATTTCCCACAGTATAATTTTGGGAACATATTAGTTTGTCATAGTAAGGGAAACACAGCTTCTGTCAAAATATTATGATGAATGATAGAAAAAAATCTCTTAATTCAATATAGTACAAAGCTGAAAAATCGGTTGAGTTGATATATGAAAAGAGGTAGTGAGCGCGAAAATTGTATACATGAGAGAAAAGGTGTTATTAAATACATTGCGTACTTAACTTTAACGGAATATATCTTGTATTTTATTGTTATTATTAATCTTACACGCTAAATTTAAAGCGTACAACAAATATTTTTTTCTTACTGGCGTGTACTGGGGATTGGAAAATCATTTTTCTCGATTATTTAAAACTTCGTGCCGAATTAAAGCAAAGTTACCCCAAAAGCTTGGTGACACAAAGTACATCGGAACCCCTTTATCTGGAACCACATTGGACTTTTTTCGGGTGTCGATTCCACCGGTGTAATCTGGTTTTAGACGGGATATAAGGCATGAAATATTCTTCGTGCTCAGTTTAAATCCCTCGGTGCTGACCCGAAAGCCAATTATATTTGGAACCTTACAATATCTAAATTTTTGTAAATTTTGTTGAAAACTAAGGAGTATCTCCCTCACTCAAAGCTATCTCCTTATCTCATTTTGGCTTTACATTTTGATCATATTTGGATCTTTTTTTCTCTATCAGTTTCAAACATCTTTGAGTTTATGGGGTTCCAAACGTTTAGATTTTTCTACACTGAAGAGACATAAATTGTCGAAATGCGCTTATGCAGAAATCAAATTCTCGGTAACTTCGGTATTAAGTTATTTGTTACCACTGGGTCGATGCCAGATTTCAGATAACTTATTCTCTAAAACCAATGAAATAGAAAGGTTACATAGCAAGAGGTTACAATATGTAAATATTACAAATTTACAAAATATTCACAAAAACAAGCATACACAATGATAATATTAACAGCAGAGTAGCCGCTGCTGGTGGACTGTTAGTCCCCGAGAGTATTCACCAGCCCAGTAGTAAGCACTTCGGTGCTGATCCGAAAGCAGATTATTTTTGGAACCTTACAATATCTAAATTTTTGTAAATTTTGTGGAAAACTAAGGAGTATCTACCTAATGCAAAGTTCTGTCCTTAGCTGAATTTTGGCTTTACATTTAAATCATATTTGGATTTTTTTTTGGTTCTCTATCAGTTTCAAACACCTTTTAGTTTATGGACTTCCAAACGCTTAGATTGATCCGAACTGAAGAGACATAAATTGTCCAAATGCGCATATGCAGAAAGTAAATTCTCAGTAACTTCGGTATTAAGTTTAATATTTCAAAAATTGGGGTTGAAGTTTTTGACCGAAATTTGATTCAAGATTCATTTTTTTTTGCTCGATACTGAGATGAACATTTCTTTTCATTGACAATGACCTTTCGATGTAGGCAGTTGCTGTTGTGTTGCTGCTGGACATTGCCTCTTGGACTGGCTCTAAATAGCTCTGTTCTTGGGTCTTAACGGCTCTGTTCGTAAACTTGGTCATCCCCCCCATTCCCTAGGGTGTTCCACAGAAGACCTTTGAATAAAAAGATTACGTTGGACAGGCGATGGCCGCCATATGAAGGCAGGGCTCGCCCTGGCTATGGCCATAGGAGCTATAAAGGTGCAAAATTAAACCATAATATTTTTTATGTGTAATTCGATTTTACCGTATTATCCCTGCACTTTCGAAATAAAGTTCTGAATAAGTCTTTGACTTCGTACCGTCGGTCACGTTTTTAAATTTTTGAGACACAGAAGAAAAAGGATGTATTAATTATAAAATTCAAAAGTCTATAGGGTCTTTGAAAAACTAGAGGCTCAGATACTGAGCCTGTATCGCTCACCTGACAAAGATGCTTCTAAGCCATGCCTATGCTGATGACCAAAACTGTTTTTCCCATAGGGTCTTATGTTAAGCTATGTTCTTCATCGGCATCCATGTTCTTGTCAGATCCAACTGAAATACCGGTAAGTATTCCTTGTTAAGTTCTTTCCATACATTACTCCAATTCAGTTAAAATAAATGGTGTCACAGCAGATGATAAATATGAACCCCGATTTCCCATAGGGAAGTATGTTGAACTATGTCCCGTGCTGGCTGCCATTTTTTATCAGATCGGAACAAAATTGGCAATTCGAAACATTGCAATGCAGATAATCAGACAGGGAACTGATAAAAAAACATAAAGATAATTCTAATACCTGCTGAAGACATTTACGTAAACATGTAATGTAATTGTATTCTTAATTGGTTCATGTACTAATTAAAAACCACCGTTATGTGTGGAATTGTATATTTTATGTAAGATGTAAAGATATCGTAAACTGCAAGAATGAGTCGCTTCCTTCAGTTATTTGATAAAAATAAACGGGAAAAAATGAGTCACAGTTTATTAATAATGGATCGCATAAGGTCATTAAAATGCACTTTTAAAAAGTAAACAACCGTAATATTTTGCCTTTTTAGACCCGTATTACTTAAAAAATGATATTACAAAATAAGAATTTACCTCTAATGTGATTATATTATTGTCGTCATAAGATAAACAAAAATCCAGTTCCCATCATTCAATAGTTCACAGTAATATACCATCGCTATTTACAGTAACAATAAATGGCTTGATTCGCACTTGACCGATAGTGATATGAAAAGAGGTGAGTTTTTCATATAAGCAAGTCATAAATACGAAGGGTTACTTGTTGACTTGTTGGAATATCACAAGATCAACATATGGTTATTGAGATACTTTATGGTAATAAATTAGCTTTGGTTTAAAACATTTAAAATATTAAACCACACTGTTAACTTCTTGATTTCAAAAGTAAATATATTTTCTATTACCTTTTACCTTTAAAGAAAAAAAGAAATGCCGAAATCAAAATAATTGATCAATGATTTATGTAAAGGAGAAAAGACGATAACTGTCCATTATGATCACTTCTTTTTTCTCATAAAATGTACAGTTTGATGCTTTTCTCCTACTGAAAACATGATTTCTTTGTTCAAATAATGGACAGATCAGTATAAGCCAAAGTTCAGTAATTGAGTAATCAGCAAATGATGTGTATAGAAGTATAGGATAACATGCAAATCAGTTTTATTGATTCAAGCTTGCAAAACATTTTTATTTGTTTTATTAATAGACATTTTTGTGTATTCATATCACGTGCTTTCTCAAATAGGAAGTATCTTGTCCATGTGGTCCATGGGTCAGAACTGGTTTTAGCCATTATAGGCGCAACAAGTAATCCGATCCGGGCGGTGAAGGAATATTCCTTTCTCATTCTACCTTTATTGAACACTCTGATTCGAGTAACACTGGTGTTGCATTCTAAGTGACATCGCGCACAATGAAAAAGAAATACTTGTTCGAGATTTCAATGTAAAGAGATTTTTTCTGATATTTTGGACGATGAACTTTTGAAAGCTACCGAAAACACCGAGAAGTTTATTTTCGACATAAATATATAGATCACTACTTTATGGACTTGTAAGTGTACAAACGACAATCGGTATACAAAATACAGAATTTTATTTGCCAGATCAAGGACCCACACGCGGGATACATGTTTTACAATAATTATGAAACAAAGCACACATATTTAACAACATAATATAAACAAAACAAACGATTACACATTATTTCAAGTTGTGTGTTTCTATTTTTATTATTACTATATGGCAAGATAAAAGTGTGATTGACTTCAGTAGAGCAATAATTACTTATTTGGTAAATAAAGAATATAAGAAAAATGAGTGTTAGAAGACCGGTTCAACACTTAACTTAAATACCAAATGTAAACCATCATCAAGCAAAAAATTGTATTTTCCGCCGCCTCCAGACAAACATAGTCGTCATGTACAAGTGTCTGTGAACTAGATAAAAGTGAAAACAAAAGTCCAAAGCAATTAGAGGGAGAGACCGGTAAAGAAATTCCGTAAGGCGTACATTTTGCACGACAGTATCGAGAACACACACCCTTACCCAGAACATTTTATGCAAGCCCTCATATTCCCGACTTGGAACGGGCATTTTATAAATAAAATGGTGGGTTAATCACTACAGGTATAATGATGCACCAACCTACCGCTTATATGACGACTAACAAAGCTTCTATGTGCAAAGATTGTATTTAATATCATACAACGATCAGCTCCACCGACAGATGATACAATTAAAAAACTGTCCATTATTTTTTAATAATGGATAGGTGTATCAACTTGTTCGACAGTTCCAATTAACTTATTGGACTGTTACTATTACTCAATGTTCATTTAGCATATATTGTTTGAAATGAATGAAAGATAACATCACAATCATGTTTTAACTTTATTTAATTTGACAATATTTGACATTCTATAATCAATCTATAAATTAGAGAAGATGGAATTCATTACTATAAGAAACAACATAAGTTGTCGAAATGGCATATGTAGAAACCGGCTTCACGGTAACAGTGGTATTTTGTTATTTATTGTTACAGCATAGATATTACAGTAAAGGAAGGTGCTCTTGTCGCTCTTGTTGGACAGGTCGGGGCTGGGAAAACATCTTTCATATCTAGTCTTCTAGGCGAATTGGAAAGATTAGATGGAGAGGTCAAAATAAAGGTATTATTTGTTTAAACAAGATGACCATTTTAGATAAAACAAAATTTTAATTCAAATCCTAAAAACTAATGATACATGTTAAAAAATATACCCTTTTTAGAACAACACTACAAAAGCATAACAGAAGGAAAAATAAAACATTAACAAGATAAAATTTAATTTAATAGTGATTCCAAAAAAGTATACTGAGAAGGGTATGACTGACATGTTGGAAATTTATATTGACAATATATCTGTTCAGTCTGAAGGACACGTAAATGAAAATGGGGACACCAATGAGGACTTATTGTGCGCCACTTCTGGTGGATTTTATTTTATATTCGTATAAAGACAGGTGCATAAAACGGCTAGTTCAAAAGAAAAAGAAAACTCTAGCTATATCTTTTTACAGTTTCCATTATATAAATGATGTTTATCATTAAACAATTTTCGATTTAAGTATTATTTTCATCTTATCTCTCCAAGTCAACTGGACATTAAAGAGACCACTGACAAATGAACATCTGCCTTCATCCTGGCCATGAATCTCTTTATTGACAAGTCAGGACACTTTCGCCAACAGGTCGAAATTACTGTTTTAATAGCACTTAGCCAGGGCTATGTTCGATTATCATTAAAATTGTCACTCAAAACGTTTTTACGGTCTTCATTACGATTTGACAGATCGTTACAATATGTCTATATACAAATGAAGATAGACCCTGCGTTATTACAAGATTACAGGTTTCTACATCGGAATTTTGTGAGGGGTGCCAAATGTAGAACAGGTTATGCTTACGCTAACGTAGAACCTGATAACACTTCTCTTGTTTTTGTTTACCCTTTAAATGCTTTATTTTTGTGGTGTTTGTAAAATGTTAGGTTAGTTTCGTCCTTGTCATTTATGGTTAGCTCAAAAACCGATTTTATTTAGAAACTGGCAATCTTTAAATTTCAGAAAATTTTGTTCCAAACTAAGGAATAGTACCTTTTTTATTGGCTTATCGTTAGCTGGTTCTGGCTGTTTTATTTAGATCCAATTGGTAATGTGTTCTCTATCATCTTTACACGTATTTCGGTTTATGATTTTCCGTATTTTTGGTTTGATCTGAACTAAAAAGACATAATTTGTGGACATGGCCATATGCAGTAACTAAAGTTACATTAACTATTTATGTTGTCACGCTATGTGTGATACTATATTGCCATGTATTCTTGATTTAAAGTGTTTGTTTTTTGCTTCAATATTAATTTGAAAAATTTAATTATATAACTGATTTCTACATTTCAGGGATCCATTGCCTACATATCTCAGGAAGCCTGGATCCAAAACGCAACCGTCAAAGATAACATTTTATATGGTCGTGCATTTAACGAAAGAAAATATGAAAGGGTTCTTGAAGCTTGCTGTCTGAAAACTGATCTTAAAATATTGTCCGCCGGTGATATGACTGAGATAGGAGAGAGAGTAAATATCTTTTAATGATATGCAAATTTGAAATAAAATTCTCTATTATGATAATATTTACATTTAATACCATATCTTTTTATCGACTGATTGGCCTATGATATTGCTGCCGAGAGGTCTATAAAACAATCAGGACAAAATTACCAGTATTAGCCAAAAACATTCATATTTTAAATAAACCATTTTTTTTCAAATGAAAATATGGTGAGGAAAGTCGGTGTCAGATATATGTAGCATAAAATTTACACCATTAAACTGCATTTAAATATGCAATTAGACCGCAACCGCAATTTAACTGTATGTTTGGCCCACCAACGCCCCCCCCCCAAAAAAAAGATAAAAAAATAAACAAAAAACGGTTTCACCCAACATTTTTTTTAAATGTTCCAGATCAGGAACATTATGGTCGACATTTTTTTCCGCCGGTTTTCCACCTGCTTTATCTTTTTTCTCAGTGTTCGGTAAATTTGTCATGACCTGTTTTTAAGTCTATGTTTTATATCAGCAGACAATCGGGATTCCCATTGGAACTTACTACCGCTTTTCGCTAATGTCTTTATTTTGCCGTATGAGGCCAAATTTTTGCAAGTGTCCATGAAGAAAAAACAAAAGCATGTAGGTCAGTCCTTTAATTTCAGCTTCCGTATATAGACGATGTACCTTCTCTGAATAATTCAAAATTCAAGGAATATTTACACTAGATCTATTCCAATGAGCTTGAAATTAAAAGGAATACTGATACACCTAATTCAGCTTTGTACTGAGATCTTTTTATATATAAATTGATGAAGATGGACGTTTGAAATCTAAGCTAAATGACAAACGTGAAGACTTTAACTTCCCATTTGTGAACTTTCCCTTTCTGAGCAGCAATATACCTACCTGTTCAGCCTATGGAGTGTACATTTCACAGTTGATTCGTTACTGTCGATCATATAGTATGTACAGAGCAAAAACACTGTCCCAAAATCTTCTTAGTCGGTGATTTATTCAGTCTTTGTTTCTTTCATGCCTTTAGGAAATTTTATGGCCGTCACCATGACATCATTGACAGTGTCTCAGTAACAAATGAGAACGGACATTTTCAGCTATATTTCGAGTCTTCAAGGATTTGACATAACCTGTTTTGCTTTAACCCCGGATTGACTCACTGATAGTGTGAAGGGTGCCACGAGTGGAGCAGAACATGCTTACCCTTCCGGAACACCTGATGTCACTCCTCACTGTTTTCATGGTAGTTCACACTATGAGTGCCTTAATTCTGAATGTCGTCATTTTTTATTTCCGTGCATTGTGGCCATCTCACGTCCTTGTTTTGTCTTTGTTTTTCAGTGTTGCCGTTTTTTGGCATTTCTTTGGACTTCAATTTTTGTAATCATCCATTTCCTTGCTCTTTCTACATTCTACTGCCTTTGTTGCATGGGGTACAGTGTTTTGATTTTAAAGAAAATCATTGATTTAAACACTTAGTTTGAACTTTAGCATAACTATTTTGTATTTAAGATAGTAAAATTGTGACAATTTAAATCACATATTTTTTTAAATGCAAAATTTAAAATAGTGCTCAAACAAACAAAATACCATTATATTCCGAATAGATTATCTAATGAAAGAGATAAATTTCAGTTAATTTTCTTGTAGAATATTTTATTATGCTTTTAAAAGGAGTTATAAACCAAGAATGTCTTCCCAATTTCGTAGACATTATATATAAAGGGCCCATATAACAATAGAATTAAAATGTTTATGCTTCATATCCTACATCCTCGGAATAACATATTGTCTCTGATAAATGATTGTTAAACATTAGCTGCTCAGCTGAAGCGCTTTAGTGAAACTGGTCTATAAACTTATTTTGTTGCAGCATTTGTTATGATAACTCGATTTTTTCTGACAGGCCGCTGACCAGGAAGACCCAACTGAAGTAAAATTATCTTGCATTTTTGCTTGAACAATATTTTCAATGGCATTAAAATTTTCAGAGTAAATACATGAACAAGCAACGTGAAGGTGCTTACATTTACCAAAGTTTTAAGATATGCAACGAATGAAAACGTTGGTTTGGATTTGAATAGAATAGGTGTGGACTTATTGTATTCTACCTTCTTCTTGGGGAGTAAATCTTAGATTGAAAATTGTACTGTCGAAAATATTTGTTTTCCGCCTGTATATGAAGAAGAAGAAGAATGTTTATTGTCCATAAGAATGTGTCCACGATGGGCATAATACAAAAATACATATAAATGAAAAATGAGATAATAAAAACTGCGATTAACCTCTCTCCAAACACATATCCTTAAATTTGACGTGACTAATTTCTAATTTGTAAACAATATTCAAGTAGTATTCCAGCTAAGAGTCGGGAAGTTGGCGGCACATCAAAAATTTTGATTTTGCAATTTTTGGCTCATTTGGTCATAAAAACACATCCCAAAAAGTTTTTACATTCGAACATATGTTAGGTCTCGAGACAATTTTTAACTGGTTATATAGAGAAAAAAAAATGAGGGGAAAAATTTCCCATACTTTTCTTTGTACAATGTAACTAAATTCTGGACGCTGTTAAATAAAAAAAATGCAAATTAACACAGAACTTTTACCTATGAAAATGACGTTTTCTTGGTTAGTTTGATTAAAATCAAATATCAAAATTTTTTTCCTCAATGTGCCATCGCACCAATGCACTTTGCATGTTCCTTCGACGGACTGGTACTTAAATATACAAAAACGCCTATTATAAAACACAATTAAATCCTACTTGAACCGAAGACTAAGCACTGATATCAATTCAAAATGACACGTGAATTCACTGTGTGCGTTCAAATTTCACATATGGCTAATTATGTTTTTTATATAAAGTATGTCATAACAAAGTTTTAGTGAAAATTGCGTATCTCTCTCTTGCAGCGCTATATCCTGAGCTTAATTTTGGTTTTTAATAAGATTCTTTTGGTTACTTGTTCTATTTCAGCTTTCATCCATCGTTTAATAGACGTATCAAAATGGCCATCTGCAGAAAGTAAATAAACAGTAGCTATGGTATTTGTTGTTTATATGTATGCATATTTATGATTACAAACTACCAACAATGGTCATGTAATGTTTTATGTCATATAAAAAAATCATTTTATTTTTCAAATATAGGGAATAAACTTAAGCGGCGGTCAAAAGCAAAGAGTGAATTTAGCCAGGGCTGTCTACCATAACTCCGATATTTATTTATTTGATGATCCCTTGAGTGCTGTGGATTCTCACGTCGGTAAAGATATATTCAAAAAAGTTATCGGGCCTGACGGAATGTTACGAAATAAGGTAAAAATGATGAGGCATAGTGAAAATTGCAATTTGAAATGTTTTACATCGAGCATATTTTTAGTGCAGTGTAACCTATCTAATCGGTAATCTGATTATTCCTTCATCCTCTCAAATTCGATATAATCTATTAGTTCGAAAGATAGATTTTAAATGCTCTTGAAACCTAAGTACTAGTATTCAGACAAACTATATAATCCGACGCCTTTTTATGGTATCACAGTGTGTCGGATTAGACATGTTCCGATGTAAATAAAAATGATTAAAAATTCTATGTAAGACCAAGAAAGAATATGAGAATTAAACTCATATTTTGTGTAAAATCATAACCGGAAACGTAATGAGAAAGAGCGGGTTTATGACCATTGCAAATGCATGAACTGTCAAAAATAAACGAACAGACAAAACTAAAAAAGAGGTAGAAATGCTACAGTCATCATGTATATTTGTTGAACAATTGCACTTCATGAAGGACGTTTATTCTCCATCTATTCACATGTAGTCTTTGAACCTACGAAATAAGATATAGCTTAATGTGCTTATCTGTAACGAGACGTTTAGTGCACAATTCAGAGCTCTAATCATTACACTGACTCGAAAAATTATGCACCGTGTAAGTCTGACATATTTATTGGTAATCTGATACTTTCTCATTGAAAGGCAGGTAACACAAAAGGTAGTCTTTACTATGACATGAATGACGTAGCTACACATTTATATGTTTTTACATCAATAATACAGGGTATTTTCATATTGATACGGATTGTATACCGACTTAAGTGCGATGTTGGTGCATTATGCCGTTATAGAGTTCAAAATTAAATGTTTAATATGCATCATTATAAAGGTTCTTGTAAGACACTTCATTGATGGATGCTAATATACTTGACATTTTAAGCTCATTATCACACTGTAACAGCTTTAAAACTTTCGACTTCTCCTCCATACTTCACACTACTATTCCTCATGAACAACTAAAATCTCGGATGAAAGGTTGAATTCATAGATGTTTCTCACGTAAGAACGTTGAACAAAGACATAGGTACATCGTTGTAGGTAGAGAACAAGCCTACTTTGTGAAAAATTACTCCGAATCGGAGAAAAAATATACAGTGATTAAAATGTTAGAGTTTCAGATCGACAATATATTTGTCCAGTTTGGAGGACTTGTTTTTCAACAGACTATCGGAAGTCCTATGGGCACAAACTGTGCGCCTCTCCTAGCCAACCTGTTTCTTCACTCTTATGACGCTGAATTCATCGAAGGGCTTCTTCAAAATTAAGATAAAAAACTGGCCCAATCCTTCAATTTTAGCTTTCGTTATATAGATGATATTTTGTCACTAAACAACCCTCGCTTTGGTGATTTTCTTCATTTGATCTATCCAAAGGAGCTCGAAATTAAGGATACAACAGACACTTCTACATCAGCTTCGTTCCTTGACCTTCACCTTGAAATTAACAACAGAGGTAGACTTCAAACTAAGCTGTACGACAAACGCGATGACTTCACTTTTCCAATAGTAAACTTCCCTTTTCTTTGTAGCAACATCCCAACAGCGCCGGCATATGGAGTTTACATCTCCCAGCTCATTCGCTGTTCAAGAGCCTGTGTTTGATACAGTGAGTTCCTTGATAGAGCCCGGTTGCTCACAAATAGGCTACTTCAACAAGGGTATGTTACCGAAAACTTGAAGTCATCCCTTCAGACGTTTTACGGTCGACATCACCATCTTGTGGACCGCTATTGGATATCTGTTTCCCAGATGACAACAGACCTTTCCCTCTAAAGCTAAATTGTTGTTTCCTCTACCGGATTTGACTTTTCATCCGGATTTGACATGTTCAACACGGCGGGTGTTTTATAAGAAGCAGGAGATGCTAACTCTACCGGTGCACCTAATCTCAGCCATTGTTTTTTTATTGGGTCCGTGTTGTTTATCTTTGTGTGTGTGTATCTTCATTTTTCTTTTCTGTGTCGTACCCATGTTGTGTCTCTGTTTTCTTCTTTTTTTTTGTTTCTGATGTTGCCATTGTCCTTGGATTGTTCGTTTTGGATTGACGGTTCGGTTCTCACTATACTATTTTTGCATAGTACATCCACAATCATGTATTATTACTGATTATTATGCTTCCTGTAAGAAACTGCATTAATAGTGTCCAATATACTATTTTGGCATAGTATACCTACAGCTGTGTACTATGCCTGACACATGACTTTGAAGGCGGAGCTACAGTATTGTCAATCAAATAGTGATGAAACTCTTACTTGTTGTGGTCCACCGTCATAGAAATCAATCTAAATTTGGTAATATTTCTAATAAAATAAAGTTTTAACCCCAATTGTGGCCATTCATTTTACTTATCTCTTCATTTTATATCATGAAATGAATAATTTTTTTGAGATTTGCCATAAAAAGTTTTTCAAATTTCCATGACATTTTGCAACTATTTGAAATATAGGAATTTAAACTGACAGCGACTAACTGGAAAGAACAACTATTTATTAACTTGGAAATTGTAATAAAAAGATGAAAATTAATGACACAGTCAGCACAATAATGATGATAACATTGTGTTTAGCAACGACTATGCCAAAATAGTGGTCAGGGTTGAATACACATAGTGCACTCCCCTCCGGGTCGTGCACTATGGTCTCAACCCTGACTACTATTTTGGCATAGTCGTTGCTAAACACAATGTTATTATCATATTATTCGGATTTCGTTTGGTTTTATGCATTTTATATATTTTTTGAAATTATGAATTTCCATTGTTTGGGTTCTAGTACTGCTGATGAGGAATAAATTTCCGAAATGGCCATACAGCTCATTAAAATTATTGCAGTTGGAGTTGACATATGTGTTTTGGTCTCGTGTTCGTTTACTCCATTTCTTTTCGTAAAATATTATGCACGTTACCTGACTTTGAGGCTTAGGTACATAATTGTCAAACAGAGAGTGATGAGTATCTAACTTCATAATATTAGTGGTGAAATCAATTCGGCGAAATTTACAGTAACTTACGTATTTTTTTTATATAATACACATTTGACTATTCATTCTTTTTGTCTCTCATTTCATGTCAAGGAAAAACGATTTTTTTAGATCTCTGACAAAAAAGTTGTTTTCTTAAAATTTCAATTACAAATTAAAAAAACAGGATAACAGTAAACACCTACAAAGGCCGGGAACTACAATCACATGCCACAATTTAAAAGCGAAATGCATTAGAAAAACAGTAATGAAAACAAGAGACATGCAATTATGCGAGTGTTTGAAATGCCGGAATATTGAATTGCCAGAAACTGATGACAAAAATTAGATGTGAAAATTTGAATGACAACTTAAAAAATCTTTTGCACGGTAAACATAATAATATTAATAACTATCTGATTAGCAAAGACTATGAAAATATAGTGATCATGGTAGAGTACACACAGTGCACTTCTTTTATTATCAAATGAGCTACCGAAGAAAGGGTGATCAACACCTTAAGTTTCAATTTGTACCAAACATAAGTCGTGTGTTTGTCTGTACACATTCTGGTATTTTGCCCTTTTATATTTTAGTTTTATAATAGTAAAAATATAATACAATATTGCAAATAAATATCAGAAAACAAACTTGCCACAGATTATCTGTGGTACTAAATGTACATAGTAAAAAGAAATGAAATAGGGTGAATGTCAAGTAGACAATATTAATAATTACTGTAAACCGGGAAACATTTTTTTTTTGCATTGAGGATGTTGGCGAGAAAAAAATACTGTCGCATAATTGATTGACTTAGTAGCTTCATAAATAACCGCGAATTCAATACTGCGTGAAATATAGAATAATGGAAGGTTTGTTCTTGATACAAGAAATATTGGGGAACAATAATAGACGAGCACCTTGTGGGCGAGTCCATTATTGGAGCCAATATTTCTTGAATTAAAAACAAAACTTCTATTATTCTTTTTATCGGTAATAACCTAAATCATTTAGTAGGCAAATTTTGAAAATTAATGTAAATTTCCAACAAATCGTGAAATTGACTAGTATTGATTAGAAAAGGAATTTGTACCATCCGGTAAGAGACTCTATAGATGTATATTTCTTTGTTTCATTGATTCTGATTGACAAAGTAGGCGTGGCCTAAGATACTTTTTGCCAATATTTTTTCGTTTTCAGACAGTAGCAATTTGCTTCGTGAGATCAAAGGAAACTCATTCAAATTACCGATAAATGAAATTTATTTTTTAGTTGAACAAAAAATATATTGTAAAAAGAACTTTTTTTCATTACAGACAAGAATATTAGTAACCCATGGAGTTCACTGGTTACCAAAAGTAGACGAAGTTATAGTCTTAGATAATGGTTGTATTACAGAGCAGGGGAAATTTGAAGAGCTGATTCAACATAATGGTCCGTTTGCACAATTTTTACAAACATACTTCCTTCAAGGGGCAGACGAAGAGGATGAAACTGACCCTGAAAGTATGATGGTATATTATATTTAACAAGTATAAAGAACGATGTATATCAATAAAACAATGCAATTGAGATAAATCGTAAGAAAAGATAACAGGCAGAAAAATAATAAGGCTCAAGGATTGTAAAACATTATTTACTAGCCTTGCTTACTGTTTATTTTTTTTTCTTTATTTCTTTTTTGTAAATCTTTATATTATTGAGATAATGATGCCTAGTGATATTTTATCTTCTACGGTATGTGAGTCTCGTGATGTGACCCCTGAGAATTCACGATAAGATTGTAATTCGAAAACGTTTCCCGAGAATAAATAATGTCTGTGGATTATGACATTCAAGTTTTGTTTGAAACGTCAAATATTTTCGTTAGAAATGTAACTCCCGGTACAATTTATGTGCCCGGAATTTACAAAATTGAACGAGACTTAAAGACCCTATTAACAAGTTTTGTTTACTGTGCATTTACTGTTTTTAGTCTAAGATCACAAGAGATCAGTGCTAGAAGCTTTGCATTATTCCATTTTGTTCTCGGTCGAGATTCAATTGCTGACAAATCAAATGAATTTTTTTTTCACGAATTAACAACAAATAATCGTTCGTATAAGTGGTTATTTGTCACAAGGACTTAGTTTTTGCTGATATTCCGATGTCACAATATAACTTATATGACACTTTATACAGTCAGTTTTTACTACCGTGAAAATAAAAATCGAAATCAATTGGATACAAATCGCAAAATTTGCAACCCGCCAAAATAACCGCTTGTAACGATATTAACTTATTATATTTCAGTTGACAAAATCAGAGATGAAATCCGACATCAGATTGAAGCGTTGACAGATATAGGAACATCAGATGAACATTTGTCAGTACTCGCTGATACATCGCAGAATAAATCAAAAAGGTATTTATATTGTAATAGATTGTCCAGAAAACAGATTCGTTCTCTTTAACCTCAGTTGTATAATGTTCAATCACAATGTGGGTTTGATCGAATAGCGCTACTCTGACTATCTGTTTCTATAATATCTATATCGTTTGATCAAATATTTCCTGCGGTGTTCATGTGGACATTAACTGTTTATTCCAATAAAGGACAATGCAACTTAATATCGGTATTCCGTGGTTTCTCGTACTCAATGATTGGTATTATCTTATGAATCAAATAATAACTCATTAAATTACATAAATGCATTTAAACAATAAAAAAACTTTCAAAATATTCATAGTGCTTTTCATACAGTATTGTCTTAGTCAAATTGCATTACACGAATAAGTAGCAAGTGTTGTTTTTCATTCTATCAGAATAAACATGATATTCAAGACTTAAAAAATTCAAAATTGCATGACTTTTCGATTGCTGAGTTATCTCTATGTGCAATTTCAAAACTGTATGAATGAATAAAGCCTAAGATTTCAGAACTATTATATCAAATTAAGATCATATTGAGCTGAAAAAATAACAGATCTTTGTGCTAATTGGTTTCGATGATTAACATCGTCATTTTAGGCAAAAATGATCGTCCATGATCTTCCATTGCTGAAAAATTGGCTTTCAAATTTAGCAATGTTTTTCCATGTGTTAAGATGAGTTATCTGAACAAAATTATCCATGTGCAAAAAAAAAATTACCCTTATCGAACAATATGACATGATTTCAATCATGTTCCTTAGCAAATGTTTTGAATTACAGTTATATTATAAGTGATACTCATACACAATAAATACATGAGGGATAAAACTATATTAAGGGAGTACGAGCCTCAGATTTCAGGAGCATTCTATATCCTCGGGTTTTATCCATTCAAACAGTGCTAAAATTTTTTGCACATGGATTACATTTTCTTGGTCATAAGTCACTTAAAAATACATAAAATAGACTTTGTATAAAATTTAATCAACTTCCAATTATAATTTCATATATCTAAAGGCCTATAAACATCTTATGCAAATTGAAGGAAAACTCTAGAGAGATCTGTTTACCGCCAAAATTTTGACGTCTTATATCTCAAAAATTCCTACATGGATTTCCAAAATTTTTTGCTCAAGTTATTCCATAAGATGTGCTCTTCAAGACAAAAGGTCAGAATTTTAATTCTAATTACAAAATTTTTGAGACTCGTACTCCATTAAGAGGAATTGACAGATAATGTATATTGTAGAAAAAAGTCCCGACAACACAGTATTTCTGAATGCAGTAAAAAAGAAAACGAACATAAATTCTACATCGGAAGTCTGTCAGAATCGATTGATACAAGCTCCGGTTTGACAACACAAGGACTTCTGGTTCAGGAGGAATTT
The DNA here is from genome assembly GCA_002080025.1 of Modiolus philippinarum. Classification (NCBI taxonomy): domain Eukaryota; kingdom Metazoa; phylum Mollusca; class Bivalvia; order Mytilida; family Modiolidae; genus Modiolus; species Modiolus philippinarum. Next base: position 115,287 of record MJUU01039255.1, read on the forward strand.
TCACAGGAAGGATCGGTATGTTGGGCTTACTTGATTTTTAAAAACATTTTTTAAGATTAGAATGTATGGCCTTTTACACGGGTCGGTTGACATGTAAACCGATATTTACCGAGACCATCGGCCGAGGTGAATATCTGTGTTCCATGTCAAGAAAAATAGCGTTATCATATTGTTTTATATTGTTTTATTGAGGTTGTCCACTAATAAAGAAATATATAAAAACAATAAGAGTAAAATGGTGTCATTTCAGACGTTATTGAATATGTGAGGTAACCGGGAACTATGTTACATACAATTAAATTCATTCCAACACAAGGATTTGAAGAAATTGAAAATATTTATCTGGTGTTTTGAAATCTTACATTTTCAAGGGCATTAAATCCTTGCATTTTTAATACAAAATAAGATTTCTGTTCCCGAATCCTTATTTTTTATTTAGTTCATTATGACGATAATATGTTGTATTATGTATATTTCTTCTCTCACCTATGGATTATGACAAAAATATTTTACACAGCCAACTGTCAGTTCTACCTTGCCTAAAATGTGAGAAAAAGGATATTTTCTGTGTAACAGTATGTCATTTTAGAACGATCTTATATTTTAGGTAAGCATTTCTGTGTTCACAGAGTTTGCTAAAGCAATGGGAATACCTACATTGCTGATAACATTGTTGTTCCTGATTGCCCAGCAAGGATTTCAAATATCATGTAATTTATGGGTAAGCTTCTGGACAGACGACAATTATCTTAAAAATGTATCACTGATGAATACAACAATGTATGAAGACACTAAATATTACTACTTGGGGATATACGCTGTACTCGGAATAGGTCAAGGTAAATAGTATATTAAATACCAAATATATATAAGAAAGTATACTCTGATTCAACCGTATTTATGTTGATCTCTTCAGCAATTTGCCATTTTAATTTTTCTTATTTGGAAACCGAGAGAAATGTTTTAAAATCTTTGCAATGCAAAATGATTCACTTACAATTATTTCTGTACTCATAACTAAGAAGCAAATAATACTTATATTTATTTACACAGTTATGTAGTTAAAATTTATATAGTTCTATCAACTTGTAGTACCTTTTAGCTCAACTAACCTAAAATATCAGTGTGAGCTATTGCCATAACTTTGCGTCAATCGTAGTAAGCTTTTCACATTTTCATCTTCTTCTCTGAAACCACTGATTTATCAAAATAATGGCCGTCAGTGCCGAACTTAGGTTAACATTAGACCCTATGGAAGAATCACATTTTCATGTTCTCCTCTGAAATCGCTGAAACAAATTCAACCAAACATTACAGGATTGATGGACTAAAGGTCTTTAACTACGATTGCTCATTTCGTTCTGATTTAATAACAAACATGGCCGCCAGCACGAAAAATACTTTAACAATGGACAGTACGGGGAAATCACGCTCCGAAGCCGCTGAAGCAAATTCAACCAAACTTTACAGAATTGTTGTATGGAAGGTCATTTGCACAGATTGCTCATTTTGTTTCGATCGACCAATACATGGCCACCAGTGCAAACATACTTTAAAGCTGGACCCTATGGGAAAATTACATTTTCATTTTCTCTGAAACCACTGAAGCAAATTCAACCAAACTTTATAGGAATGATGTAAGTAAGGTATTTTACAAAAAATGCTAATTCCATTTTGATCCGACAAATAACGTGCAGGCCGGTGCGGAATATAGTTCAATATTGGAGCCAAGGGAAAAAATCAACCTTTTCATCATCTTCTCTGAAACTATTCAAGCAAATTTTATTAAATGTATAAAAGGTCCTTTGCAAAAATTACTCATTTCAATATGATCGGACAAAAAACATGGGTGCCACTTGAGAACATATCTAAACACTAGACTCCATGGGTAAAAACGTAGTTTTTGGTGATGGATGTTATAAAAGCATTTTTGTCAGGTGAGCGATACAGACTCAGTCTCTGAGCCTCTTGTTAATGTGATATGATACAAAATTGTCTTACTGAAAGTTGCACTGACCTATTGGTAAACGTTTTGCTCAAACATATGTGTTAGTCCTTCACGGAAATAATTTCGCATTGTAGTTTAATCAAATGAACCAACACCACATTGCTCAGATAAATATTTCTGGCGAATCAGATATGGAAATTTAACTTTAAACTTCAAATAATGTTCAATATAGATATTTATTCGTACATTTTGAAAAGGGCCATTCTAAAATTTATAATTTAAATATATAATAGACACGTTCACCATAAGCCGAAACCGAAACCGAATCCGAGACCGAAACCGAAACCAATTTAAATTGTACAAAATTCAACAATTAGAAAAATAATGTCTTTCTGTGATATAAAATCAAATTTTAATTAGTGCTGGAACTAAACAAATTATACTTTTACAAAGTTTGTAATGTATTTACACGTACAGATATTCATTCGATAGGAGTATTATGTAAAAGCGATAGTGCAATGCATAATTCAACATTTTTTGTTTTTAGAGATGATAAATAAATACAGAAAAATCGTTATTATGAGAGAGGGGGTGAGAGTAACTAATTTAGATTGTTCCAACCTTCAAATGGATTCTCTTAAAAGCAAACAGAGGAACACAATAGATACATGTACAAGCGTATATAAATGCAAAATAATGACATTTCAATATAAAACTAATACTAACTGTATGTACACATTAAAAGTATACAACGTAGCAAATTATTTATTTATCAGAAATTTAGCAATAACGTTTCCAAGTTTTAATTTCATTTGATTACACATTCGACTTTTGGGCCACCAAATGGAAAACTTGTGTTGTATATTTCTGTACTCGGGCCTTAAACAAAGAAATTATGTGATGATGAAAATCTAGTAAAGTATGACTCGTTGTCCTTTGCAAAAACATTGAAATTTGATCAGTTTTTTTTTATAGAATTTTACATCAATAATGCCTTGTGGCAAAATATTCTTTTCGTAATTGGAACAATTCCACTTTCCCTAAATATTTCGCTAGAAATCCTTAAAAACGATTCCAAATAACTAAATACCGGAGTTACTGTGAATTTATTTTCTGCATATGTGCATCTGCAAATGGTTTATTGCTTTGGCTTCCGAATTCCATTTGACTATATTAACCATTTCTTTGCAATGTGTTTTGTATTATTTGAATGTTATATGTGATTAAGTTAATAAGATATGTTAGCATTAAAATTATTGTTGTCACCCTTTTTGTAAATTCAGTAAGCTTTCAAGTAAATGTTCACCACACGTCCCCAACTTGAACAACCGTAATCGAATGGGGAAGAGCAAATGCATTTAAAAAGCCATTTATTGGTGATTTTGTATTTTTTCTTATTTGCCTAGTAAAGATGAATTTACCCCTTCAAAATATTTAAAGTTCGGAAAACAATGCATCAATGAAATTACCGAGGACGTTTCACTTTGATTTTCATTGAATTATTGGCCTTTGACATATATATGAACAGTGTCATCAGATAAGGCATAAAGTTTTTTGTTTTGAACCTATACTCATAGACTTTGTCTTGGAAACATTAAGATCTTCTGCAGCATCGCGAAATATTTTCAAGAATAGCTTTTAGTGCTGACTTATACAAAGCTTGTTTTTGTCGGTTGCCAATATGGTACTAATGTCTGAAAAAAAATAGTGTTATAATTTTGGTTATATGAATTAAGATCATTAATGTAAGTCAAAAGTGATATAGGATCTCAAACTGACCCTTGAGTTACGTCCAATTTTACCTGTTGGATATGTATTTGAAATGGAAACAGTTTGTTGTCAGTCTTTCAAACAGGAAGAAAACCGCTGTAGAGAAGTGTAAGAGAACTACAATTTATGAAATGCAGAAGGAATTCGTGATTATGAAGATCAAAAGCTATTGAGAGATATAAAAATTCCTCCCTAATTTACTGGTCATAATTAATAGTTTTAACCACATGTTTATCATAACTGTCAATAATGATCTGATGATTTGAAAGTAAACCGGATTGTAATAAATAAATATAGATTATAACATGTCCTTTTCCATATCGGCCCTGGTATCATCCCGAGACTGTCATATCGGCCTCGAGGCGCTAGCCAAGGGCCGATATGGGTCGTGGGATGATACCAGGGCCGATATGGAAAAAAACATGTTATAATCTGTTTATCACATATGTAATATAGAATTCGTAAATAATAAAAAAAACACATTTAAATGGCATCTTAAAAAGCAATGAACACAGCATTTTGATTTCGATGTCACAAAAATACTTTCTGAAGGAAATGATACCAGGGACTATATGGAAAAAGTACATCGAATGATCAAGCTAATTTTCACGCTTTGAAATAGCAATCTTAATTTTCAACATCAAAGAGAAAAAACACTCAAAAATCTACTTTAAGAGTATATTTTGCACGTATCAGAAAACGAAATTTTAAGAGTGTAGCCTGCTGCTCTATGATAACTTATTTTCGTTGAATCGGTTGTCAAACGTAAATACGTGATGAGACATATAATAAACGTCAAACTACTATGACGTCATCAAAATGTGTGCACCAGGGTATGATAATCGGTTATTTGCCCGGGGCAGTGATATGGATGGACAACATTACAGTTATTGCTCATGCAAAAGTCTATGTATTGCGCATGAATATGTGATAAAGTAAATAGAAAAAAGAAGGGAAACGGGGAATGTGTCAAAGAGACAACGACCCAAAGGGGAGTGCTAACAACTCAAAGCGACCATAAGATCTTCAATGAACGGTGAGAAAACCCCACACCCAACGGTAGGTCGGAGTCGGCCCCTGAATAGAGTAATCAAGTTCAGCGAAATAAACATCATCCTAGACTCCTATAGACATAAAGTAAACTAACTAGAAAAAAGACAAGACACACAAAGGCTTAATAAATTTCCTGACTTAGGACAGGCACAAACCTGCTGTATATTTATTGAAGAAATTTTTCAAATGACTTCTAAAATGACTCTCAAAAACTTTTCATGCTGATGGTAAAAATGCAATATTTCTGTATTAGAGACATCATTTCGAAAACTTTATCAACTTTAGCCTTTTAGAGCAGAGAGGGCAAAGCTAATGTTTAACTGACAAGAACGAGAATATGACATAAAGAATTAGCAATGGAGTTGTATGACATATTCTCAGTTATTTAGCTTATAATGCCAGGAGCTGTTGTTCATTAATATATATTTGATACATCTAGTGTTTTAGCTGTTTAGGACATCAAGGGAATATTGAAATATTAAATCGAATATGTCTGTATTGAAAACTTGTGATTACTTTTAATCCTCCTTGTATTCATTTCGAGATTTACTTGTAATGTGCTCATTTTTGCTTTCACAAGTCTTTCTTTGACCAAAGCATTAAGATTTTTCCACTTATGCAAAGGGTGACAATTGAATGACCGGATAGATATATCATGTCTCCTAACAAGTGCAAATCTTTTAGACAATTGTTCCTGTTGACCAATGGGATCCCATGAATGATTGTCTTTTCTACAAGATTGTTATTTATTTTGAAATGATATATCCGTCCGGTTATCATATTTGTACACATGAAGACACATTAATTTCAAAAAAGCTATGATCCAAGAACAATGAAGGTTTGTGAATGAAAACATTTGTTCAAAATGTGTATATGATTAACAAACTGTACGACAGAATAAAATCTATAAAATCACAAATTCTCTATGTACAGACAGACTTGATGTTATGTTTCAAATATCGTCCAATTATGAGCTGTTGTATAGCTTTTAAGTACATTGAAGTATTCAACTAATTCAATATCTGTTCGTCGAAAAGAATAAAAACTTAGTCAAAGTATAATTAATATAATTCCCAGACTTAAATCAAGTGTTATTTTATATCACATAAACATTTTAAATGTTACATATTATGGGGTTAAACTGATTTCGGTTTCGGTCTCGGTTTCGGATTCGGTTTCGGCTTATGGTGAAAATGTCTATTACAAGGATATTTTCTGTTTTAAGTGTGAAGTACATCGGCAAACGAATACCGAAGCAAAAATGAGGAAAGGGGAAATCCAAAATCATAAATCAAAAATCACGGCAATTCACAGCAATACGAAATGAGACAGTATGACAAAGACACAACAAACAAACAAAAATGAACAAAATCGCCACAAAACTAAAGCACTAGCAGTTTGAACACATATAAAAACTGTGTATCATCAGATGCTCCGGAAGGGTAAGCATGATCTGCTCCATGCGTGGCACAATGATGAAGAGCCCTTGTTCTTGTTGTTTTTGAATGCATCGCTTATCATAACGTCACTATTTTGTTAAAGATGTTTAAAATTAAGAAATAATTTATGGGCCTCGGTGTTCTGTTGGAGATTTACATATGGGCGGCCCATTATTTTCGTTAAAATTTTACCCAGAGCGTAGATCAGCGGAGCAAGGAGTAAAATAAACGAAAACTAATGGACACCCATATGTAAATCGACCACAAACCACCGGTGAACATGAATCATTTCGATTCTTATATTTCATTTCATGATCTTAGCGGATCAATTGTGTACACGATAACGACAGCCATTACTTAAGATTTACTCACGTTTTTGTGAACAAAACATATTAAAACGTCGTCTGTTTCAGCATAAAGACAGTTGTGACGTCGCTCATTATAATATTTGGGAATTTTCATATGGCTAGTCGTCAAGGTTTCCATTGTTCCCATATTAGAAATGTTTACATTTCAATATATTGTTCAGTATAATCAACAGTTCTCACCACAATAAAGATGAAATATTGCTGAAGTTGGCGTAAAACATCAATCAATCAATCAATCAATCAATCAATATAAAAGAGTACAGTGTGTACTGCCATGACATTTAAACATACTCTAAATTAAAGTTTTGTAAATGTTTTGATATTATCTGTACTGAAGCTGTTAGGTTTTTTACGGAGAATAAATTGGCCATAGCTTTAATACTTAAGATTTACCCGTCCTGACTTGTTTCTTGTAGGTACAGCGTTGTTTTGTTACGCCTACATTGCGTTTACGTCATTTGTGAAGGCAACAGGTATAATACATAACAGAAGTCTAGACTGTGTATTTCGCTCACCAATGTCGTTTTTTGACACGACACCTATCGGACGAATCATGAACCGATTTAGCAGTGACATTGATGTAATAGATGATAGATTTCCACGGTCCTTCCGAACTGTCTCTCTCAATGGTTTCATGTTGTTTGCTACTCTGACTGTCATTGCTATATCAACACCTCTGGCAGCTATCGCTCTTATACCAATTTTTGCATTGTTTATAGTAGCAGTGGTACGTATAATAAATGTATAATTTTTTGTACCTAAAGGATAAAACATGTACCAAAATTTTCACTTCCTATGTGTTTTAATAATGCAGATATTTGTTACATTTTAGAAATCGTTTTAACATGTTACTCAAGCGAAATATAAAAGAACATTCGGGTTACACGGAAAAAAATCCAATGGTTTTTAATGTCTAATTTCATTGGTCAACGTTGAAAAAAACAGAGTTGTATTTTGATGACTTCTGATCCATGAGAAAACAAAAACCTGGATGAAGCGTTATTAGACATTTGGCAATGAGGTGCTAGGGGACGTCTTTAAACTACTGTAAGGGAAGATCATTGTTGAGGGCCTCATTGTGACTTTAAGATAAAAAAGCATCATTAACCGCGCTGTACCATTGCTAATTTAATCTTTGTCTCATGTGAATTGACTCCATATCCTTTCATTGTTTAATTAATAAGTCAAAAACCTTTAAGGTCAAACAGTGAAAAACAACTTAAAACAAAGAGTCTTTTTATTGATTGTATTATGTCAGTATTTCAGCTAACTAGATAATATAATGACAATAGGGGAAAGCCCAACAATTTTATACATTAAGATATTTAAAGAAGTGCAATTTTTGTGTCTATCAAAACTTTGTTACAATAATCAAGTACTGACTAACCAGTAGAGAATGTTGATTAAAACACAGTTGTTTCAGATCCAATGAATATTTGTGGGGACATGTGGAAATGGAATTACCTTAATGATATCATTAGATGATCTGTTGTGCTTATCATCACATACAACTGAAAGTCCAATCTGACTAAAGCATGGAAATCAGCATGATTTTTTAAAAACATTTCACCCACCCCCTTTTACTGTTTTTAACTGGGTCTAATTTTTTTGTCAAATGATGCAATGTTCTTGTGTGCTTCAACCTATGATTTTTGAAATCTCCTTCATTTTAAAGTAATGGTTATACATTAGCAAGCAAAAACAAAATGTAGCAAAAAGGTAGAGAATGAAAAAAATACCCACACAATAATACATGTAGATCATATGTCAATTATATATCAAAGAGACTAAATGACCATGTATGCCATTAATAAACCTTTAGAGAAACAAAAAGGTTGATTATTGCACTATCAAATACAGTAAAACCAAAAATAAAAAAAAATTAATGGCATGCATTTAATCTGTTTGCAGAAATTGTATCTTCCATCATCCAGACAACTTAAAAGGATAGAGTCCGTGACAAGATCACCTTTGTTTAACCATTTCAGTGAGACTATCTCTGGAACAAGTATTATCAGAGCTTATAGATCTACGGACAGATTTATTAAAGAGTCGTACCGGAGACTTGATCTGAATTCCACGTTTTATCATGCCGCCAATACAGCAATGGGGTAAGTATTTAATAACCAAATTATATTTATATTTGTTCATTAATGTGATCAAAAACTCCATATATTTTGCAATATTCCCGAAAGGTTTCATATAGTAGAATAAGCATATATCAAGAAGAAGAACTAAAAGAGAACGGGGGTTTCAAATACTCAAAGCACTTCTCTGAGTTAAAACCTTTTTTGTAATTGTGTTTATATTCCCTCATAAAAAAATTATATGTTCGATGTTTAGCATTAGTTTATCTCAGACCAGTAATATGTGTCGTTCAACACATTTTTTGCGATTTTAGGAATGAAGAATCAAAATAGAAAGCATTGTTGTCAAAATATGTCAAGAAATAACAAATGGGTTGATCTTGATATAAAAGAAATAATACCGAAGTTACTGTAAATTTATTTCTAGCAAAACAATGGAAATCCAGACATCAAAAGATGTAAAAAGGTAATAGGGAACAAATAATCCAAAGTATCTATAAGTAACTAGATATCGAAGTTGCTGTGAATTTAAATTCTGCATATACGCATTTCGACAACTTATGTCTCTTTAGTGCAGATTAGTGCAGATCAAATCAAACATTTGGAAATCCATCAACCGAAATATGTGTAAAGCTGATAGAGAATATGTAGAAAATTATTAATTGATTACATTCAATTTTTCATATTTTCGAAGACTAAAATTACAAATTTTCTACTTATACAAGCCGTGGACATTTTACAAATATTTAATGTACTATTTTTAATTGCGCAATGAAATACATTTTTCACAGCTGGATAGCAATTATCATTCAGTCACTAGGAACATTAACGTTGCTTGCTGTTGCCTTATTTGGAATTCTTTCATATGATGTTAATGGTGCTGATGTTGGATTAGCTTTGACATATGCCTTTCAGGTAAGTGTGAACTACAAATAGAAAACATAAAGAAATTTTAATTCAGTAGATGGTCAAAGGTTCAAAGAGCAAAACATAATGTAGTTTACATGATTTCTGTCTTCTAAATTTAGTTTTATTTCCCATCATCTATATACAAAAATATTCAAGTTGCATAATAAACAGCAAAATTTGTTATACTGTACACGTGTTTAATAGAGTAACTTCTCATCAGTAGCATTAAATACGAATAATATTGAATGCCATAGTAAAATAAGTAAGAAAGTAGTATTCATTACAAACAATGTCAA
>MJUU01039261.1:14379-33710 GCA_002080025.1 Modiolus philippinarum
ACAAATATTCAAAGAATTTTGATTTTATACCAGAAACCTATATGGGTTCCCTGCTGTACACTCAACATAGACTAAACAATGACAGCACCATCTTGATCAAGTAGTTTGAAATTTAATCCTAAAGAAGAGACCTGAATGGAAGGATTGTGAATGCTGACAAGACGCAAAAGCTGACAAAACCTGAGCAGCAATACCCTGCTCTTTATGGAGATGATGATTCGTCCAAGAAACACACGAAGACATGAAAACGATGATCTGTGCCAAGTTCTTTGTGCAACAATGCATCTTAATTCGCGCTATGATATACGTTCTCATGCAATTGACAAATGACTGTTATGCATTGTAAATACTCAAATGACATTATCTCAAGTTTTGTTTGACAAAACTCTGATCGACAGCAATTAACATGCAACACCCCGGACTGAACGGCAATCAACAGATTAACACCCCTGTCTGATCCTATTTCGAATTTAGTCAATTCCAACCCCAATCGTTGCAAAATATCGTCGATTTCAGAATACGCACATTGACAACTGTTTCCAGGTAATACTTTGTATTTACCGATGTACGACTTCTTCAGTATTTTGTTTTGAGTCGGCCATTACATGTATACCGAACGCGAACCTCGGAGAGGACATTGCAAAATGACAATCGCAACATGTATAATAGAACAGCCAACGTGGAACAGCCGTACTTTTCCATTCATTGATAACTATAAATGTAAACAGACATTACGTCTTCCGTAGATTGCAAATAATGGACTGTTGTTCTCGACGGCTAATGATTTGATTTTTTATTTCCAATGCGTTGTTCTTTTATGATTTATTTCAAAACAGCCACATCGTTTTATTGACGGTTCAGGGAAGTACATTTACGCCATTCATACAAATGTAAATAAAGGCATCTGTCTTCCATATTCATACATCTACACACAAAATTTTATGAATGGGAAATTCATTCTGTGATTAATTAACGAATTCAGGCACCATTTCAGTGTTGAAAAGTTCAGGCAATCAAATGAAAATAGACTATTGAGTGTCAGATTTTTTTATGAGATCAGAAAGATGTGTACGAGGTTTCCTGAAAAGGATTCTTTTAGCATGGGTATGATCACTAATGTTTGATTGCGTGAGGTTNAAGAGGTTGCCAATATATGGACCTAAACGCAAAACTTAACATCGGGACGTACGGACGTACGGACGTACGGAGAAGGGTAAATCTATATGCCCCTTCCACTTCGTGGCGGGGCATAAAAATCTTTGTTAAGGACCTTTAGTATATCATTCCTGTAAAGTTTGGTTGAATTTGCTTCAGTGGTTTCAGAGGAAAAGATGAAAATGTGATTTTTCCCATAGGGTCCAATGTTAAACACAAGTTCCGTGCTAGCGCTGGCGGCCATGTTTTTTATCGGATCGGAAATAATGAAAAGGCGGCCATGTTATTTGTTGAATCGAAACAAACTGAGCAATTTTTGTTAAGGACCTTTAGTACATCATTCCTGTAAAGTTTGGTTAAATTTGCTTCAGTGGTTTCAGAGCAGAATATAAAAATGTGATTTTTCCAAAAGGGTCCAATGTTAAACCTAAGTTCCGTGCTGGCGGCCATGTTTTTTGTCGGATCGGAACCAAATGAGCAATCTTTGTACAGGACCTTTCATACATCATTCCTGTAAAGTTTGGTTGAATTTGCTTCAGTAGTTTCAGAGGAGAAGATGAAAATGTGAAAAGTTAATGGATGACGGATGGATGCCAAGTGATGGCAAGAGCTCACAATGACCCTTTGGGTCAGGTGAGCTAAAACAAAAGAAAAGCCCCCGACATACAGATATCGGCAAACAGGAAGTAGATGAGCGACGGAGTGGTAAAGGGGAGACATGTTACAACTCATCAAACCAAAGCTTCAGACCAAATATAGAATCATTCCTGCATACACAAGCTGAGAAATCTTTGACGAAATTTTAAGACGTATGTACGGTATGCACAAGGGAAAAACTTAATGCCCCTGTCACCTAACAGCAGGGGCATAAAAAACACTTAACTGAGGAACTTGATAGGTCATGGGATAGGTATGTGGATTGGGATATATTGTAGGTCACAGAAAGGCATTGTCACTTAACGGCGGGGACATAAAATACACTAAATGAGGAACTTGATAGGTCATGGGATAGGTGATGTGGATTGGGATAAATTGTAGGTCACAGGAAGGCATTTTATAAGACATGTGGCACAGGACCATCCTTTTTCAGGACAACATGGAAATAGAACTTCCTTCATTCTATAGAAGACATTGTGAAATGATCATTCATGAAGGAAAATGAATCAATATGTAGACAGCAAAGAAATATTGAAATTTCTGGTGGATAAAAAGTAATAATTAACTGTGATTTTTTTCCTCCAAAATTTATCTCTAGAAAGTAACGCCATAATTAGCATTGTCAAGTTTCCATAAATGCCTCTATAAAATGTGTATGTAATGAATTCAACATTATTTATTGCTCAAAATATTACAGCAATGGGATCGGCACAAGTTATCACATCATTATATAAAGCCCTCTCATTGCAGGTGCCATGTTGTCCTCATTTAACCTTGGGCTCGGCTTTATAATTATATAATCAAAATTTAATCCTTCAGGTTAAATTAGAATATAAAGGCCCAGTCCATAGTTTAATAACAACAACACAATACTTGCTATGAATAATTTTGAATCTAATATGACAGAAAATGGTATTTACCATTCTGAAGCCACCGAAGAGAATGCAATACACAATACATCGGCATGCGAATACGGAAGCAAAAATGATGAAAGGGGAATTCCAAAATCACAGCAAATCATATCCAACACGAATATAAACAGTATGACAAAGACAAACAAATAAACAAATGAACAAGAACACCACGAAACTAAATCACTAACAATGTGAACCCCTACAAAAACTGAGGTATCATCAGGTGCTCCAGAAGGGTGAACATGATCTGCTCAAATCGTGGCACCCGTCACACTACCAGTGAAAAGTTTGGTTTTGTAACAGTCTGTGTTTTTCAGTCCAGTAATCAAATGTGGATCTACCCAATGTGATGTTTTCAAACAGATGCAAGTTCAAAAATTGGAATCAACAGCAAAACAATACATGTTAACGAGTTTGAAAGACACGATTAAATTGAAAAATGTTTATTTTTTTCTTCTTCTTATAAATCATGACAGACAAAAATATAGTTGTTTCACATCTTTTTAACTCTTATTCCAATACCTTTTGCAATGTTCCAAGTATGATGTTGTGTATTATACTGGTTGACAATTAATACAAGTCGTGTTAGAATTACATATATTTTATTGGAAACTAAATGACAGGCAGGTAGGTGGGAAAGTGAAAACTAAAAATGTAATTGCAGTGCTGCCAAGTTTTTGTAAAGAAAATGTGCGAGATTTATAAAAAAAATTCTCCTGCATTTGGGTACGAGTTGGAAGGCCTGCAATTGCTAACCAACAAAGTGCAGGTGACACATAAAGCAAACCTTGTTTTCGTAGATTTTCTGCCCCAAAGAACCCTGCCATGACACATTTTAATGAGTCTTTTGTTCTTCTGACATGAGTAGTTCTCACACTGAAACATTAAAAATAGCCATATTACCTTGTCTTCTGAGATTCTCTACACCAAAGAACCCTGCTAGAACACACTGTAATGATGCCTTGGTTCTTGTCATATGTGTTGTTCTTAAACTGAAATAATAACAAAATCATAATATTGTGATAAGAGACTGTTGTTTACAGTCCGAAGCATGCAAGGGGTAGAGGGCAATATCAAACAAATCAGTGAGGCTTTACCATCGTCTCAGTAAGTTGCCTTCAACTTATTTTTCATCTGTACGTGTGTCTTCATTTTGCATTTTTCTCCAATACTCAAGTGGTGTCATTGTTTCTTAGTGTTTCCCATGTTGCCTTTGTCCATGGATTGTTCTCTCTTTTGACTGACAGTTTGGTTCTCACTTACTTTATGTCCAAAGAAAGAATCACAAAAGGGAATACATAAAAGAGAAACTTATGGTGGTCACTAGATTGTGAAATTGAGGTCAAGGACAAAAGGCATCCTCAAGACTGATGTGTACTACCAAATATCAACATACATACTAAATATTATCAACCTACCACTTATTGTTTGTGAAATTAAGGTCAAGGACAAATGTCATATGCCAGATTGACATGTACTACACAAAAACAACCTACTTACTTCATGTTATTGACATACAACAGCCACTTATAGTTAATGAAAAATGGACTTAATCAGAGAAATTAAACTGGCCACTAGGCAGTGAAATTGAGGTCAAGGACAGAAGTCATATGACAGACTGCCATGCACTTCACAAGACCAACCTTGATACTAAATATCATTGACAAAGCACTTACAGGTATTGAGAAATGGATCTAATCAAAGAAACTTAATATGGTCACTTGACTGTGTAATTGAGGTCATTGTCACATGATTTTATGTCTGTGGCGTAGCACTTGATTTTTTTCTACGTCTAAACTGTGTATCATGTTCCTACAGAAAATACCCTGTATTTAGTAAAAAGTTAATGCCATCACAGGCTCACAGCTGCCATTATACTTTGCATGCCCATGTCCCACTTTCCGCCAATTTCTTTGCGGGCAAGACAAAAACAAAGGCAGTATAATATTGAAGAAAGAAAGCACAAGATTACATCGAAGTCTAGAAGAAGGCAAAAAGGAGAACACAGGAAAACAGAAGACACTACACAACCACAAAATACATGAACATAACATATAAAAAAACTCAGAACTAAAGCACTATTAAGTTTAAACTGTCCAAAAAAAAAAAGAGTTGACATACATGTAATAACAGTAAATTGCTTCCTGTATTCTAAATACATGTACCTGCAAATAATTGCTCAGATGCCTTTGGTTATTTTTGTCCCGTGTTTGCCATTAATTATATTCAATTACTTTAGTGTTGGATGTTATTTTTATCTTGTGTTTCTTTAAAATTGTTAAAAATACAATCTGCAAGTCAAATTCTAAATCCTAATTTCTCAAGAAATGATATTTAATTTGTTGCATTCTGTTCACAGTACCCTGTTTGATTCTCATTTTTGATAATCAAAACAATAATCAGCTTGCGATGTCATATCCTGGTAGAACAGTGTTGATAGTAACAATTAAAGTCTGTATTTTCCATATTTGTTTGTCAGAGGACAACGAAGGCAAATTAGGAACTATTGCTACGGTCAACCAAGTGACAAAAGTTTAACTGAACAGAAGTCAAAGTTTAAACCCAAAACTTACATTCTAAAACAGATCTACGGTCGTTTTAAAGACACATTGTATACAATTGTGACCTTTTTTGTTTGATATGTATACACTGTGTAGTCTTTTTAAGGTAATAAAATGAAGGCATGGGTTGTAAATCTTGACTTCGATTTAGTGAAAGTTTTGCCACTTGGTTGACCTTTGCAATACTGTGATAGTACTATTGTTCATGGGGTTCCAATTTTTATGGATTTCATGGTTTGCTAAAACCACAAAATTAATTAGTTCCAAACAAAATACAATACCTTTAATGCATAGCATTCCTAACCACAAATTTAAGTGCCCGCACAATAGTGACATTTGTGACAACCACCATAATTAATGTCCAAGAATAAAAGTACTTCCACAGTATTTCAGGACCTTTATTAATCAAAAGAGACAAAATTTTTAAAAATGTCTCCAGTAAACGTATAGAGTGAGTATATCAATGTGGACTAACATTCAAACAGACATACTCTACCAGGTTAGGATCAAACGAGTCGATGAATTTCATGCTGTCAATATAATCAGCTTTCAGTCTCTTGCCAAGTAAATACATCTGTTCTTGTCCATAGGAAGTCAGCAATCCTCCAGTACAACCTCCCTGAAATGTTTGTCTATAATTCAGTTACTCAAACATTAAGGTAGATAGACACTTACATTCATATCCATAAGATTTTGCTATTATTCAGCTTAATTGAAGAACCAATCCTGTCAAATCAAAATCTGTAATAAAAAAGTATGGGTCACCATGTTTGTTTTTTCTAGAACTGAGGTCAGAGTTTGCTCCTTTTTAGCCATTCTTTCATCTAAATTTACATAGAATGCACAGAAAAAATATGGGAAGGCAATTTTCAGCTTCATAGAAATGAATTTTTCATCAATGAGAATTTTCTGTATTTTTGTAAATAGATAGTTTATAATCTATTGATTGCAATGATAAAATGTACATGTCACCATGTTCTTAACGAAATGTATGGATAAAACATTATTTACAGGAAAAGGGAAGTAATTCACGGCAAAATTGGCAAAATATGATGGTTTCAAATCTGTCATTCTATTATGACATCGTCATAATACTGTTCCGGCCCGAAAATCAAGCTTAACCCGTATCTGACTCTTTATTTTCAAATGAGCAAATGAATTGCACAGTGCACTAGAGTCTATCTACCTTAAGTGATTGCATTATAAATTTTGATGGCCATAGACGACAAATGATATTGAATGTGATATTTACTTTCAATCAACAGTCTTGGGGACATAAGTATTCAATAGCTTGAAAATTTCTAGTGTATTTTATAACAAACGATCTGAATTGAAGAGCACATCTTTTATGAAGTGATGACAAAAAATAGTAATGGTGCATAACATGATACCCCGCCATGTTCCTCAAAATTTCAAAGTTTAAAAAGTTATAACTCCAGATCTCTGTGTACTTCTGAACCAAAAATTATACCAGGCCTGTGTTTAATGGTAAACAAGTTACACATCAAAATAGAAGACAGTTTGTTATTTCATTCACAAGATATCAGTTGCAAACCCTAAAATTTGCAAAATTTCAAAGTTTCAAGAGGCATAACTCCAGAACCCTTGGACCTCTGAACCAAATATTGTACTTGGCCTGAAGTTTGAAGACAATATATTATTTCATTCACAAGTTATCAGTCGGAAACCCTAAAATGCGCAAAATTTCAAAGTTTAAAGGGGCATAACTCCAGAACCTCTTGGACCTCTGAACCCCAAATCGAACTTGGCCTGAGTTTTTAGGTATACAAGTTACATACCAAGTTTGAAGACAATATATTATTTCATTTACAAGTTATCAGTCCGAAACCCTAAAATTCGCAAAATTTCAAAGTTTCAAGGGGCATAACTCCAGAACCCCTTGGACCTCTGATCCCGAAATCGAACTTGGCCTGAGTTTTTAGGTAAACAAGTTACATACCAAGTTTGAAGACCTTTTGTTACTTTGTTCACAAGTTATCAGTCTGAAACCTTTGGGGGACAGACAGACGGACGGACGGACGAATGGACGGACGGACACACGATTTGGGGTATCACAAAATACCTCGACACTACGTGTGCCAGGGTATAAAAATTAGGTCTAGAGAAATTTTTAATAGAGGCTGTTTTAATATATGAAATGCGCTGTAAAATTTCAAAACAGCAATATTTATGTCCCATTACTGTATTTTGGCAAATGCTCAAAGATTTTGACAACAATGTACATTGTAATAGTGTCTGAAACAATGAATTCACTTTCCTGTTTGTATTTTTTTATTGTACTACATCATGTACATGTACTGAGCAAATAATGTGATGTTTTATGAAAATATGAAGATATATCCAGGTTGAATTTAAAAAAAATAAGATGTGTTTTTTGGAAACACTTATGCCCCCGAGCACAAGAGTTAAGAAGAAACATTTAGCACACTGAACAATATGTGTTTCTGAATGACTGTAATTGGATGCAAACACAGAAGTCACCAAAATGACCCCCTCCAATCATTTTCCAAGTGTTATTAGGAAACAATTTTCACCCCCCCCCCATTTTCTAAACATTTATAATTAAATTATTGTCTTTCTGCCTATCAGTGTTTTCAATTTTTTTCATCAATACAGTAGAATCTATTTATAGCTATTCAAAAAACCAGAACAGAAGAAATGGATTACATGTAATTACATCAGAAAATATTTAATAGATTTAGTAACATCCCTATTCACTGATATATACAATGTATATTAACAACGGTCTATGGTAGGAATCTAGAAACATTTTCTCCTCTATACATTGCTTGTATAAATGTATATAAATTCTGAAATCAACCGAAAAATCAAATCACAATTAATACACCTTTGAAATAGAAACCCCTATTACTTAACATTCAAAAGATATTCATATCAAATTAAAATTTTAAATGAAGAAACTTGACAAGATCTTTTTTTCATTACAAATTCTTTAGATAAGGCTTATAAAATAGACACATAAAATCTGACGCAATGTCATCATTCCTCATATCAATTTGACTTATCTCTTTTTACCCAATTACCATTCAAAAGACTGTCAAATGTTAAACTTTCTGAATATGGTCGTAAGTCAAGGTCAAGGTCAAGAGGTCAAATATTCTGGTACCAATTGAAAGGTCTTCCCACAAGGAATGCACATGCAAAATATGAAAGTCCTATCACTAACCATTCAAAAGATATACCCAATGTTAAAGTTTTTATGCACTTGTTCACAGGCCAAGATCAAGGTCACAAGGTCACATATTCTGGTTCCAATTAAAAGGTCTTGCTACAAGGAATGCACATGCAAAATATGAAAGCCATATCACTTACCATTCAAAAGATAAAGCCAATGTTAAAGTTTTTTTTTAAAGTCCATCACATGCAAAGGTCAAGGTCACGAGGTCAAAAATTTTGGTATCGTTTGAAAGGTCTTGCCACAAGGAATACACATGCAAAATATGAAAGCCCTATTACTTACCATTCAAAAGATATGTCCAATGTTAAAGTTTTTTGTGGACAAACAGACAAACAGACAAAAACTATATGCCCCCTGAATCTTCGATTCAAGAGGGCATAAAAATAATTCTTTTATACTAGAATTGTAATTATAACTTTGAAGTGATAGTCAGCAATGTTTAAAATACCAGTAAAACAATAGTAGTGAGCAGTTGGAAACAAATCGCAGCTAAACCAGTTTGTTTTTTGTGCAAATTTTTTGTTTCACACTGCAAAACAATTAGAAACTGAAACTATTCCTGAAGACTTACCTTTAATTTTATTTTTGAATAATGTGAATCATATCTGGATGGTTCCATTGGCTGTCCATTGTCATTTACATACCGGACATCAAACGATGTGTGGGGTACAAGGCGTAACAAATAGTCAGAAGGATACACAGCCTGAAAACAGAACACGTTTACTTTATTAAATGACATACCACATACACATATTTACTTTATTCCGAAAGAACATAACAATGCACAGCGTAATTTTAAATGTTAATCCAATCTTTCAAGACATGCAAGATAGCCAGTTTTCCTTGCGTTACGCATGAGCCAATCATACTTTCCCTTTTAAGGTAAACTTGATGATACCTCCAATTTTTGTTCTGGTGTACCACTGGTGCTTTTGTTATGCAGATTTTGTGGAGTTATTTGTTTTTGTTTTCTTTGTATTAACTCTAAAATGCAGTATTTTATTTTCCTTTTTTTACTTTTTATTTTAGAATTTTCCATTCTTCTGTCTCTTTGTTTTGGCATTAAAGTTAGCAAATATGCTTAAATAAATAATTTTAAATGTACATGTAGGACAGGGGAACTCCAATTTCCTATGAGAAAAAATAATTCAAAGGTTATATGTTGAATTTTTAAAATGTGATGAACGCTGTAATATATATTACACTGACAAGTCACATTAAGGCAAAAATAAAATATACCCTACATTTGTAGATTCTTATCCCTGAATGCCCTGATTTTTTAACCAAATTGAAAAATTATTTTGAATTTTTGGCCAATTAGATTAAATTTCTTTTAAACATGATAAATGACAGCATTTTCCACAAAATTTGAAAAAAAAAAATCAATTAAAATTTGCCCGTCAATGGCCTAAATGTTACAAAAAAAATTTACTTATATTCTTAAAAACAAAGCACCAAGCCCTGAGGAGCTGTAAAGTACTTAATTTTTGAAATGATACAACTTCTATATGAAAATATGACAGTGGGCAGGATGGGAACTGTTCTGGAATCCTGAGAAAAAAATCAAATCCTGAATTCCAAAGAAAATTAATTTTGTAATTCCAGAGTCCCCAAAACTTACAATGCATATCAAAGACCTCATTAAAAGGTTGATTGTGAATTCATGCTAATTAAAATGGCTGATCCCAGTGTCCCTATAAAAGGTTCTCCAAACCCAAAAGTGTATTAAAAGGTCTAAATTAAATACTTCTATCAGGTTCATAATGAAAATTGAATATCAACAAAACATCAAAAGGATGCGAGATCTCAAAACAGTAGGGGAGATTCGGGTAATTGCAGACAGCAGGTAATTACAGACAGAATAGGAATGTAACTTTCAAATTGAATATTTAATATATACCAAGAAACTTCACAAACTTACAGATATATTGTCTTATGTTTTGCCTTTGATTATGCATCAAAGAAAATGAAAAAAATGGTGTATAATATATAGGGCCTGTAAGTCTCGTACAATTTTGGTACTTCCGGGACCAAAAACTGTACCCGGAAGTTACATTTTAAACAAAGATATATGACGTTTTAAACAAAAATTTGAACGTCATAATCCTCAGACGTCATGTTTCGGCGGGAAACGTTTTCGAATAGCTGGTTTATCGTGGATTCTCGTGAGTCACATGACGAGACTTACAGACCCTATTAGCACCAATGTGACCAAAACAGTATCTAAATATAGCCAATGAATGACAAGTTGAAACCATGAAAATTTGAATTTTTAGGCAAACATTTTCCACAAAGAAATCAAGTTCTATGAAAGTAAATATGTTTAAGATATTTATTAAATAATAATTCAGTGAAAGTAACACATTTGTAGATTATTATTTTTCCGTCTATTATAGATTATTTTAAATTAGTTTTTTATTAAATTAGAGAAAATTTATGTGTCCCCATTTAGACGACTAGAAATTTGGTGGGAGTCAAAATGCGGACACACGTAAAATTCAAACAAAGACTCTACATAGCCTGTATTTGTAACCTGGGACATGGCCTTAGAAAGGCAAATATACCTCATTGTGATACCTCTAATGTCTAAAGTTGTTACAAGCTGGCAAAGATATTGCATTGGCAGATCTAAGGGGATTCTGGGGGTTGAAACCCTCCCTTTTTTGGAAAAGTTTTAAAATGTTGTGCTTAATTCAGGAACCCCATCGGAACCCCCTTTTTGGGAGACTGAACCTGCTGATGCATTGGATAGGATGCCAGATATCATGTTTCAGAGGTCTACAATATATAAGTGCCCATGTGATAAAAAAGGTATCTAAAAAATAGCCAATGAATAACAAGTTGAAACCTGGAAATTTTGAAGTTTTCCAGTAAGAAATCTTTCTAATGACTATTAGGGAAAAGTTTGGTCCTTTTGGTTTGCTAGTTTCAGCTAAGGTCTGTGCATCTTTTTTTTATTTTTCATATACAGTGTTCTAGCCAGGATTTGAAAAGGGCATGGTGCTAATCATAAAAAAGGCACGTTATTGTGTAAATCAAATCTGAATAAAGGGCTACGCCGAGCGCAGCATGATACGACCGCAGCATGTCGACCACTGAAATTTGAACAAGTGTAATTTAAAAGTGAATGTGGACACAGTTAAGAGCTTGACACAGTAACTTGATGGACACACTAAGTAGGTAGACATAGTAATTGTTGGACACAAACTAGAATGAAAAAATCTGTCGCATTCAAATTAAAAAGAAAGATTTTACATATTTTGAAAATTGCAATTTCGGCCCTTTTGACCCCTTATAGATCGGAAACCATAAAAGATACAAAAAATCTGTTGGAAAAATACTGAAAGCTTACAAAAAGAGGAATCTTTAGAAAAAAAATTCCATCAAAATCAAATGAAAAATAAAAATTTAGGTAATAGTTTGCAATTTTGGCCCCGTTTGGCCCCTTATATCTCAAAAACAAAACAAATTATCAAAAATCTAATAAAAGCGCACATGTAAATTTTTCATAAGGAATCCATTGAAAAAAACTGCATCAAAATCCGACAAGAAATAAAAAAATAAAATTTATGAGATTCCCCCCTTTTGGGCCCCATTTATCTCATGAACGGTACATGCGACATGAAATCCGTTGACATACTACTGATTGGAAATTTTCTCAGGAGCACACTGAAAGAAACCCCATCAAAATCTGATAAATAATAAAAATTCTACAGCCAAATACAAGAAAACACCCGATTTTCCCCTTTTTGGCCCCTTTTTAAAAACGGGAGGGGCCAAGATGACCAAAACCACTCCAAGCCTTCCTTTTGTGCCAAGGAACATTGTGTTAAAATTTCATAAGGATTGATCAACTTGAACTTAAGTTATTGACAAAAAACAAAAGTGTCTACAGACAACAAAGCCGACGACGACGACGACAACGACGACAACAACGACAGCACCATACCATTATACGACCTCAATTTTTTTGCGGCCGTATAAAAAGGGCACTTTCATACATAAATCGTGTTTTTAAAAGGGCTTCACTATCTTGTAACAATTTACTGTGTAAGTCAAATCTGAAAAAGGGCACTTTCATACATAAATCGTGTTTTTAAAAGGGCTTCACTATCCTGTAACAATTTAAGGTTTACATATTCACACCAAACATTCAAAACACACAGCTAAAAAGAAAGGTACAGTTTACTTTATAGACACCAAAGCATAAAAAGAGAAAGTATACAAGTTTATTCGGATTAAAAACAACAATTAAAGTTGTTCTTTACATGGTTTAATTATCTCAAAACACGTTTTCTGGCATGCATATACTCTTTGTCCATTCATTGATAAGCATAACTTTCAGTTGACATTAGGGTCTTCTAATCTGATAGACAATATCTTTACCAGCATTCATCAGGTCCAGATTGATATTACAGTGAGAACAGAACAAAATTTTTATTTGGTTACATCTAATATACATAGGATTGAAACCAATACATACGAACATCACAAATGAAATAAAAAGGACAACAGGAAACACCTACAATGGCTGAAATTATAATTACATGCCACAATCTGCTAGGGAACTGATTGCTAAATAAACATCAGCTATATACCTGCCCTAATCAGCCCTAATTAATCAGTTTAAATTAAAAGTAACTTCAGTATTTTGTTGTCTAATTAACAAGTTTACCTGTCACAAAGCTATCTGTGTTGATTGACACAAAATCAACTAGAAGTGGTGCCATCCGAAAAGATGGCCATCCCCGCACTCACCTGTTTGACACGGTCGTTATAGACCCTTGGGGTAATTTTCTTCAACATTTATAAAATCAAATTATTGATAGTCACTATTTTTACTTGGAAAGAATACAAGAATATACGGATGCTAGGTAGAATTTCCAAAAATGAGTGGTCTTTGATACTTTCATGAAATTTACCAAATTTGGAATCGATTATTTTGAAAATCCAATTGGTGAAATGAATGCCCTAATCGAAACAAATCCTAACAGTATTGTTTAGGGTAGAATTCCAAAAATAAGTGGTCTTTGACACTTTCAGGAAATTTACCAAATTTGAAATCAATTATTTTGTATATCCAATTGGTGAAAATAATTGCCCTAATAGAAACAAATCCTAACAGTATGGTTGCTAGGTGGAATTCCAAAAAGTAGGTGGTCTTTGACACTTTCAGGAAATTTACCAAAATTGGAATCAAATATTTTCGAAATTAACAACTAAAGACGAGTGCATGCAGGCATTATCATGTGACAGTGATCAGTTTAATTCCAAGCCACAGTAAATACCATGTACAAGCAATGGCAAGGATATAGAGCTGAGGCTTGTTTAGGGTACAAAAAATGTATATTGGGATACGGGATATTTACCACTTTTGTTAATGGGATATGGGATATTTGAGACAAAAAGTACTGGGATATGGGATATTTTGACTATGAAAAATGGGATACTTCAATAATTAATGGGATATCTTTAATTTTCAAAGGGATATTTTCTTCCAGACTTACTGGGATATATATGGGCTATTGGGACCCCACCTAAACAAGCCTCAGAGCTATATGACCTTGCCTTTCATACCAACACTTCAAACTTCCTGTATACCCACAGAAGTCAGAAATTTTATCAATATTTCATTTCAAGTTGAAATACCAAGCTACGCTTGTGAAACTTCATTGTGTGGGTCTTTTTATTTGAACTTGTAATGATAAATTGGTAAATTTCCCACTCATGTGGTACAACACTTAAAAAGGGAGACCCCTGGACTATATGAAACAGAGGAACACTTGAACAGGTCAGGAACAACCACTAATTGGTGAATTATATCTAAATTGACATATTATACCTCAATTGACATAAATTGACATATGATGACATTTTTTTCAAATAATTTCTTGATATTTGACTGGCGCATCAGTTTTCACCTGAATACATATTCTATGAACTCAACTCAGCCCTGTCAAAGTATAATTGTTTCAAAATCTTGCTGCATCTCTTCAGAAAGCATGGAAACAATATTTCTTTTGTTGTCTCATCTGCACAAATGACCTTTAATGATTAAGGTGAATTGTATACAAAGAATTTACCTGATCATCAATTCAAGACTGATTTGTACTCATAGAAAAAAGGGAGAAACGGGGAATGTGTCAAAGAGACAATGACCCAAAGGGGAGTAATAACAACTCAAAGCCACCATAAGATCTCAGGGCTCACCAAACTGGGCGATTAGGGCGATTAAGTCGCCCTGTTGTGCCTCAAGTCGCCTTAAGTTGCTCCCAAAGGCGATTTCAAGTCGCTTTGAGCATTTTGACACTTCTAATTATAACCCTTTCTATTTCNACACACAAAGGCTTAATAAATTTCTTGACTTAGGACAGGCGCAAACTTGCTGCTGCGGGGTTAAACTAGTTTTATTGGGCCCAAACCTTCCCCCTACAGCCAATGTAACAACAGTAAAATTCAGTTGGCAAAAGGACCGAGTCAATTGTGAAAAATGAAACTGAAAGAACTAAATATACATTTGTGTACGGACATAAACGTGAAATCACAAGAGACTACTAGCAGTTAACTGACATGCCAGCTCCAGACCCATTACCAACTGACAAAGTAAGTTATGTACCCTCAGTATACAGCTTCCACCAAGATCCCTTCCTGTGAGGAGTTTAGCATAATGATTTCCAGTGTCCATGCAATACAGATTTTAGAAATTTAGAATGTGTTTAGTTAAAATGCAAAGACCCAATCAAAAAATCAATATTGATACCAAAGAAGGCCATACGTAATGACTTTACGACAATACCGTACTTATAACCCTTATGAATAAGATGATTTAAAGGTATTATAAGTTTGTAATTAGGCGAGTTTAAGTATTTTTTACTCTTATGTAAAACATTACCGTAAAATCATGTTCGCTTGACCACACACACTCTAGATTTCTTTTGATAGGTGATTGGAGTTCATTATAGATGATATAACAATAGGAAAA
Source organism: Modiolus philippinarum (assembly GCA_002080025.1). Classification (NCBI taxonomy): domain Eukaryota; kingdom Metazoa; phylum Mollusca; class Bivalvia; order Mytilida; family Modiolidae; genus Modiolus; species Modiolus philippinarum. The sequence goes on from MJUU01039261.1 coordinate 29,869, forward strand.
TGTTCAAATGCAAAAAATCAATAAATGCAGCATGACATATAAACATGAAGGATTTATAGTGAATGCATGAACAATAAAGTTTTTGATCATGGTTTTCAGAAATCAATGCACCAATTCCATTAAAAGGGTATATACATTTGAAAAATTAGAGCATTATATGTCAATTGGTGGATCCTAGTGTATGTCAATTGATCAATGAGGTACAATATGATACAATCCACCAATAGACTTTTTCACGGTTATTGGAGCCATAATGCTGCCATATTGAAAAGGGGGCAGATTTTATGGATGGAGGAAGAAAAGCTGTGAAAATACGGGAAAACATATACATGTTTCCAAGCAACTGCTCTGTAACTATGATACTTTCCCGTACTTTTAAAACCAATTTCACCTCTTTTCTGAAAATCTGCCCCCTAATCAATATGGCTGCAATAACCGTGAAAGGGCCTATTGGTGGTTGATCCTTATATGTGGGTGTAACCCCCCTTTTTGTACGCCCGATTCCGGGTATATTTAGAGAGTATTCCGTACGCCTAGGTATTGTACGCTGGATTCCAAAAAGAGTATTTCGTACGCGTACGCCGGAAATTTGGTTGCCGATTTTTTTGACATCGTGATTTTGTATGACTGCGATAAATGTATTCCGGATTCCTGTTAAATTTAGCCGGTATTCCGGATTCCAGTGGTAGGGGGGGTTACACCCCCTTATATACGATAACGTAACCCTCAGTCCACTACGTTCCCGTGAGGGTTACGACTTGGTCCCATTTGCCGTAATGGAGCAGCTCCGATGTGATTCACACGGGCGAAATAATTGTTTATTATGAGCTTATCAGACTTTTGATAGTATTAAATCTCCAAATTAACATTTTTCCTCCTTAATCAATAAAAAAATATGCATATTCTTCCTTATGAAAAGTGTTGCACATCAAATCGAAAATCTGAAGCAAAGGCTTTGAAAAGTAAATCGCCATTTTGACAGAGACTAATGAATAAAATCATTAAATGCTGCCACGGATTCGGCAAATCAATATCGGTCATAGACTTAATATTATCTGGAAATGTCCGGATTTGAAAATCCTACATCTGATCATGTTCATCAAAATTAATTTCAAAATGGCCAAAACTTGAAAAACAATTTTGAGAACGCATTTCAAAAAAGAACGTTTTGAGCCACTGAAGGAGATATTTTTACAGAAATATAAGAAACATAAGCAATAAAAATTGATTATGTTTATAAATCAGTAGGTATTTTGCTTGCAAATTGAAATAAATTTTGCTCAATTACGGGTAATGAGACCAAGTCGTAACCCTCACGGGAACTTAGTGGACTGAGCTAGGGTTACGTTATCGTATCTAGTTGATCCTGACCTGTTGAAAGATCTATGGGAAGAAATAACACGATTTAAAATCTTAACCTCTTCGATTCCTTTTATCAAATGTATAGGTGTTCTTGCTCCATGTCTGAAAAGAATCTGTACATGTTTAAGTCGCATTGTTGATGCATTTTCGGTGTAACCGGCGTTTTCGATAGCAGCAAGAACACGGTTGTCTATTACTATCCATTTCAATGTACAAGCTGCACCGACGGATAAACCTAAAACACTAAAACGTTTCAAATGTCTTAGTATATGCATTTTTCAAATAAAATATATGAAGACCATTCAACTTTTGTCAGAAAAATTGAGACTTTGAAACGATCTTTCTTATCTGTCGCAATACAGGAAATCCAAGTTACCTTATAAACTGACAACAAAGACGGTAAAATTCCGATGTTTTTTTTCGGATTACTCGATTGCGCAGTAATCTTGCAAAAGTCAGAGACAATTTTAAAATCAGCAGGCTCTGAAACTAGCGAAGCATTAGTTTCTGCATATGATTATTTTTGACAACATGGACCTCGGGTACTTTTTATATATATAAAAAAAAACTGGTTGTGATTGGTCTGAACCGTGGGACTAATATAACAGTTACATTTCTTACAATTTCGATGTCGCGGCAGATTTACATGTAAATCGTCGTATTTTAGAGCATTTCTCTGTTGAAACATAGGACATTTTTAGTACACTTTAAATCTACATTTTTCTACCGATTTTAATACAACTGAATACACCATTTGCTGCATTTTCAACCATCGCAGAATATGCCACCACCACCACCACCACAATATATACAACCCCTACAAGCTCAACCATCATATGGTCCAGTGCCTTTTCCAGCAACAACATATACCCCTTCATCAGTTGATCATTATCCAAGCTCTAGTAGCTACAACCACAGTAGTCATGGACAGATTTATATGTGAATACAAAGTCAACAACTGCAAATAGTGTCTCAAAACCAATACATACGTCAAGGTCTATAAGCATCCAATCCAGAAATGCCATGCAACAAGTAAATAGTAACAGTATACGCAAAACGACTTGGACAAACCATTCTGATGAAAAAGACTTGTACTCTAAGCAAAAAGTTAATGAGGAATCACAATCCCAGTCAGCACGGATATGTCCGAGCTACACTGGACCTCAAGAATTATCTTAGATCAAGAAAAAATGCCATCTCAGTCAGCACGGGCTTTTCCGAGCTATTCTGATTATACGTCAAATATACGAAAGCCAGAAAGTCACCAACAAGCGTCTTTTTTAACCATTCCAAGCCTAAAAAAAGTACCACCGAATGTGAATCAAATATGCCAGGAAATGAATTACAGCAACAGAATATAACAATCATTACTTGTAACATTGAAGGGGTGAAATCAAATAAAAAGTGCCTTCATAGTTGAACTGACAAACAATCATTCATATGCGTTCAAGAACATTGGCTCTGGTCCTTCGAATCAACCTATTTCAATGAAGCATTACCTAATATGGATAATTTTACTAGATGCAGTGACTGTAACAACCCAATCAATAACTTTCAAGTACCTAGAGGCAAAGGCAGAATATCAATATTGTGGCCAAAACATTGGAATAAATATGTTAAGAAAATAGAATTAGGTAACGAGAGAATTATAGCCATCGAAATACAGTGTACAACCAATCCTGTATGTCTGATAAACGTTTATATGCCTACAAAAAAGGCTAACTCTGACCATGAATATTTGGGAAACTTGGACATAATTCAATCAATAATAGACAAATATGAAGGCACACATTCCGTGGTTCTTTGTGGAGACATGAATGGTACATTGGTACATGACAGGAACAACAGCCATGGCAGAAAACTCAAACTATTTGTTTCTGACCATTATCTTATGAATACATGGCCAACCTTTCATCATAGCAATGGTCAGTCAAGTTCCCAAATCGATTATATCATGGCAAATTCAGATATAATCGAAACAACAAGCGTTCTGAAATACGATTTTCTTAATGTTTCTTCACACCAGGCTGTTTCAGCTACCATCTCCAGACAATTGTGTTCTAAACCAAGTAAACGCAAAAATACTAGTCAGCAGTCATTTAAACTGATATGGGATCAAGTGGACAAAGAAAGATATGAAAATATGTGTAAAAACCTGATATCACAAAAACAAAGAATTCAGTTTACATCAACTGATACCAATCAACAGTCAGAGGCTTTCTGAGCATATAATGTTATAATTACATTCGTTCTGTTTTGTATGGAAATCCCCGTTTTTGATTGGTTACGAGTATCTCCGATCATTTCCGTAACTGTGTTTTATCATTCAGTAAAACTACAGCAGCACACAACTCCTTGACAACGACATAAGTAAACAAAACGGCGGTGTAATCTAACCTAGGAAATGGTGCATTATCCACGAATTTCATTACGTTATCTAACATGAAGACTTGCATTCAATTTACGGAATGTAATTATAA
>MJUU01039261.1:33725-70028 GCA_002080025.1 Modiolus philippinarum
CGCTTCATTCAAAATGTGCTACGGTCCACCCTTTTACACTCCAATAAAACTACAAAATATTGCATTCAATTCTTAAATAATGAAAAGTTCTTTTTCTGATCTTTATAACTTTCAATGCTTTTCTTACGATAAAGCAGCATTATGAAGATTTAGCTGTAAGGCCACCTTGTAGCTGATTTTGAGTTTCTAATAACTGGTTCTACCCTCTCTGTCAGGTTTCATTCGAGAATTGTCGAAAAAGTGGTAGTGACTAAAATACCTATGTCGATATGTTCTGGAAATTTGAGATCTTGCCCTGGTTTTGGTACAGGTGTAAGTACCCCTTACTTCAAAGACTCAAATATCAGTTATTTTCCATGATGGGGTTCAAAAATTTCAATGTTTTTCAGGAAAAGTATGAATTAAAATTGTTATGCATTTTAGATGTTCAGATGTTTAGATGAAAATCAATCGACTCCTTGAGTTTTTCCGGTCTTCAGATTCTTGATTGCCATTTTAGTCTCGACCTCTGATATTTTTTGGGATTTTCTGGCTTCGTTCAACTTCAAATTCTTCTATTTTACTATTTTGAGTTCTGGCTAGTTCCAGCCGAATTATACCCTACGCTTGGACAATGACTGCTCTTTTTCGCCGTTTTTGTGAAGTACATAAAACACTATTTCCATCCTTCTGAGATTCAAACTCTGCTTCTACATAATTGAAAATCATGGTATTGATATTACTCTACTATTTCTTCTCTGCAGTTGCAGAAATTTGTAGAAAAGTTTTGTGACTTTCGTTTATGCGGTCATTATTTTTATGCATCCGCTTTTAGGCAACGAGGGCATGAGATTTTACCTTTGTCCGTCAGTATGTACCTATGTACGTACGTACATCCGAAATTAGCATCAAGGATTTCTCAGCTTGTGTATGCAGGAATGATTTGATTTTTTGTCTGAAGCTTTGGCATGATGAGTTGCAGAGTGTTATCCTGTTCAAGTCTGTCACTCATCTTCTTCCTATTTGTCGATATCTATCTGGCAGTGGCATCCGTGTCCCATAGACACATTTTCTTTTATTTTAGTAAGTGAAGTTCTCCATTTGGCATCTTTGTGCTCCTTTTCAATTTTTTGTAGCACTTTTCATTTTGACCTGGTTTTTCTGTGTTTTTGCTACTTTGTACTTGTAAAAAGCATTTTTTGATAGCTTACTAGCTTGACTTATCCAATGGTTCCATATTCCCTTTCCTGTGATACATAATTTGGCTTCTCTCTGAGGTTTAGGTATTGGATCCCTTCCTGCACTGTGAAGTAGCTTGACCATATCATTGACTTTTTCTTCAGTAGATTTTGTATTTCTGTTGTTATTTTTTGGTTTTTTTTTATTGACTCTTGATATGCCTCATTGTTACATTCTCTCTATGTTTTTTTATATTTTTTTTAATGATAACTTTCTGAGGATGTTTCACTGATTTAAAGGCTAAGTTGTTTTTAGCTAGAATCAATGTGTGATCTGATACACTTAACGGTTTCATGAGCATAACTATGACCGAGTACTGAAAAACATTTTCCGTAAATAAGAACTGACCATTGCTCAAATATACAATTCCTTAGTTTTGTGAATAATCGTCGTATGTTCATACCGAAGGTACTGTGAATTTAGGTTCTACAGAACTATGCCAAACTTTCAACCCCTGTATGATGTAACAGGGAAATAAGTTCTACTAGGACAAAACTAAATTAACAAGAAGAAGCCTTTGAACAACTGAAGAAGCAGATGTTGATAGCACCAGTCCTTACACTTCCGAACCAGAGATCACTTTGTTCTTGACACAGATGCGTCAGATAAAGCCATAAGGGCTGAACTGATCCAAGGTCAATATGGTTAGGAAACGGTCATTGCGTATGATAGCTTTGTGTTCACATCTGGTAACGCTTGTAAGTATTGTACAACCAGAAAAGAGCTACTGGCTGTTGTTCGGTTCACGAGACAGTCCCGTCATTACATACTCGGCCAACAATTTACAATTTTTACAGACCAAGTACTTTCTGAGAGTAGGAAACCCTCCACATGGGAACTAAGCTACAACCATGTCTGGGGTAAAGTATGGTTACTCTTGAACGTATGACCACAACCTAGATAAACTTTCAGCGTTTCCATAGTTTTTGCCAGCTCCGTATTAAATAAACATTTCACACTGGCTTAACTCATCCATTAAACGAGCAAGTTGCCCTTTTCCTCAAGTCATAACAGAAACATCAGACTGCTGTGGTTTGCACAAATTTCTCTACTCATCGAGTCGATAAAGAAGTGCGCCGAAATTGCATGTTGTGCATTGCTGTCTTCATATCTTAGAATATGGTTATTTTATTAACTCATTAAGCAGAGAAGCTTATCAAAACAGATCACAGAGTCAAAAGCAAATACTAATTTAAAGTATATTTTTGTCTACAAGTAAAGATAAAATTGCAGTTCTATTTCATCATTAGCTCACCTGACCCAAACGGTCGTTGTGAACTATTGTCATCCCTTGGCGTCCGTCGTCCGTCCATTAACTTTTCATCTTCTCTTCTGAGACCACTAACGCAAATGTAATCAAACTTTACATGAATGATTTATGGAAGGTCGTTTACAGAGATTGCTTATTTTCGATCAGATACGACAAAAACATGGCCACCAGTGTGGAACTAAGGTTAAACATTGGACCCTATGTGAAAAATAACATTTTCATCTTCTCCTCTGAAATCTCTAAAGCAAATTCAACCAACTTTTGCAGGAATGATGTTTCTAAGGTACTTCATCAAGATTGCTTATTTCGTTCAGAATCGAAAAAAACCATGATCACCAGCTTGGAAGTTAGTTTAAACATTGGACCCTATGAGAAAAATCGCACTTTCACCCTCTCCTCTGAAACACTGAAGCAAATACAATCAAACTGTACAGGAATAATGTATGGAAGCTTAATGTCCTTCACAAACATTGCTCATTTTCGTTCTGATCCGACAAATAATTATGGCCACCAACGCAGAACTAAAAGTTAACATTGGACCATTTGGGAAAATAACATTTTCTTCGTCTCCTCTGAAACCATTGAAGCAAATTCAACCAAGCTTTACAGGAATGATGTGCGGACGATACTTTACAGAGATTGCTTATTGCTTATTGCTTTTTAGATCATATGGGTAATTTGTTCTCTATCAGCTTTGATACACACATTCGGTTTATTGATTTCCAAATGTTTTGATTTGATCTGCACTGAAGAGACATAAGTTGTCGAAATGCGAATATGCAGAATTTAAATTCAAAGTAACTTCGATATTTTGTTTTTTATTCGTTCCGATAAAACAAAAATCATGGTCGCCATTGCGGAACATAGGTTTAACATTGGACCGTATGAGAACACATTTTCATCTTCTCCTCTGAAACCAATGAAGCAAAACTAACAAAACTTACCAAGAATGATATATAGAAGATCCATAAAAACAAACAAGTTAAAAATCTTGTTGCATGCGACATGTACAAAAAGCACACATTATGTCAAACGTAAAAAAGTAATTGCAAGATAAAAACAGAGGTTGGGATTGGCCATGGAAAACAAAGATTGCACATTTTATTCCGATCCGACAAAAAAAAACAAACAAACAAACAAAAAATGGCTGCCTGACAGAACTTAGGCTTAACATTGGATCCCACGGGATATATCAAAGTCGCATTTCTATCTTCTCCTCTGAAACCACTGAAGCAAACTTAATAGGAATAGTGTATGGATAACGAAATACCGAAGTTACAACTTATCCTTTACAAAGATTGCTCATTTATAGTTCCGATTCGTAAAAAAACACTATAAATGGTGCAGAATATATATATGGACCCTGTGGGAAATTAATCATTTTCATAATCTACTATGAAATTATTGAAGCAAATTTTACCCAAATGAATTGGAATGATACATGTATGTGGAAGGTCCTTCACAAAGAGTGCTCATTTTTTCAGATCTCACAAAAATATTGCCACCAGAATGGAACATAGTTTAACATTGGACCCTAAGGGAAAATCACATTTTGATTATCTTCTCTGAAACACTGAAGCCAATTTGACAAAACTATAGCTTAACATTAGACCATCATTTTTGGTCATCAGCATAGATATACACCTACCGCTGGCTTTTGCTAGTGCCGGTAACAAGTCCCGAGTTCTTATCGCTGTCTACGTTTGTCTTTTGTCTTATTCGTGCTTTTCCTGTGTAGTTCCATGACATATTGTGGCATGTAATTATAATTTTCAACAATTGTAGGTGTTTCCTGTAATCATTTTTTTACATGGCTTATATTAGAAGCATTTTGTCAGGTAAGCGATTCAGTCCCTGAGCCTCTAGTTTATTCAACATATTCGGGTGCTCGACACAACTTAAAAACAAGCCTCAACGCTATAGACATACAATATTAATAGTACAAAATGACAGGACCAAAAAGCAAATAGACAAAATTCATTATCACCACTGGCAACGTCATGATGAGATCAAAACATCATGTTTATTTGATGCGTTTTATTATAAAAAATATTCACAGTATTAAAAACGTTATACCTTATCCATATATATACCAATTTTGTTTGTCAGCACAATGTAAACAAAACACACCACCAATGAATAAGACTCGTCACGACAACATAGGACAAAACAACGCAGATTGCACCGGACAACGTTCCAATGCCTTAAGGTAGTTCGAGCCTAATAAAAATATCAGACAGATTTTTTTATTTTAAGATATTGTGTAGTTCTTAGCCCATTTGTTCAAAAAATAAAATAAAAATGATATGTCACCGATCATCTTTTCCTGTAATCAGGCTTTGAAAATCAGACCAAATTCAGTATTTGCAGCAATATTTACAAAGAATATATAGGGAACTGTGAGAGCATGCTTATTGTTTTTGCTTTCTTATGAGATAAATTTAAAATTTTTTTGACATTTCAGATGTGTACATTTCAGCTATAAGTTGAGCTGATAAAATCTATATGTCACCGTTTGATTAAAAAAGGTATTTTATATAGTTTACGAAATAGATAATATTTTTGGTAAAAGGGAGCTAATTCGCGGGAAAGTGTAAGTCAATCTATTACGACGTCACAATGAAAAGGCCAAATAAGGAATATTCCGGCTTGAAAATCCAGTCAATTCCGCATCCGACTTGTGTTTCGCAAATGCGCCGTGTATTAGTGTCGATCTACCTTAATTTTGATAGTAACTTAGCAAAATTACCATATTTATAATTTTGTGTAGTTCTCGTTCATGATGTTTATTAGTTTTGTTTATGTCATGTTTCCATTTTAATATAGGAAAAAAGTCATTTTGGAGGAGTTTATCGATGTGTAGAGTTTACACATCCATAAACTCCTCCAAAATTACTTTTATTTCTTATAATTCCAATCCTTTGAACTTTGAACAATGTTGTCACTGATTTTACGTCACCATATACTGCACTTTTTAACGTCGTAGTGTATTAATGGGCAATACAAGTTTATCAAGAAATAACTTTTTTGTTGTTCATGACGATGACCAATGAAATTGGACATTGCATTAGCAATTGGAATTATTTTTTATTTTAAAATTATTTTATTCAATAAAAATCAAAAGGATTGGATAGCAGACCGAAACCTATATATATCATGTATACAAATGAATTCACATTCAAAGGGGCATAATCCAAACTACAATTATCATAGATAACAAGTATTTACATATTATTTACATATTAATCAAGTGTGTCAATTAATAAAATTTCAGACCCTTTGTTACAAATTTGTTAATTTAATATATTTATGTGAAATAGAATACGATACTCAAGGAGTTAAATTTAATAATGAGAGTTGCCAAATGTGTGACATAAGACAATTAAATTCACCCATAATCAACTAAGCTGTTTTGAAGAAAAGTTCAATTTATATTGATCAGAGACATATAAGGTTAAAATATAAGTTCAAAGAATATAAGGTCAGGATATATAAAATAAGTCTCTGATTAGATATTAAACTTTTCGAAGTTTTCTGAATTTCACAATTAGCCACAGACACTCTTAGGTATACCAGATTAAAATATACATAAATAATACAAAAAATTCAGATATCAAATACAAATTCATATAGAAAATAAGTGATTATTGTCTGGATCGCTAGACTTCCAAAGCTGCAAAGACAGAGGCTGAGTGCATGCTTTGCAGCTCTACAAGCTTAGAACTAATCCAGATTAAAACTAAACAGCATGTCAACATTTACCTTCAAATGTTCAGAAACCCGCGGGAGTATTGGGGCGCTATGTCTGGATTGATAGGCCTGGGGAGCTGCAAAGTCGGCCGTTAGACCATGCTTAGCAGCTCCGCAAGCCTAGCAGCAATCCAGATCAAAGCAACGCCCAGAGGGTTCCTTTAAACAATGAATATGTAAAAATATATTCTATTTAAGAATAATTTAAAGAAAAGATATTTATAGATTGGGTGTTCTTTCATAAGTATTTTATCATAAATACTTTATATAAAGAAAAAAAAAAAAAAAAACATAGAAAAAAGTATTGCGCATGAATTTATGATATATATTTTTAAGGAGTTAGGAAATACAATGCTTATTTGTAAAAATTTTAAAATGGCTCATTCTTCAGTCCACAATAACAATACATATAGGTTAAAATCTTTTACTATCTTTCATAAACGAATGGATAGCTTGTGTTAATTTTACATTTTGTGTGTAATTGGAATTATTGGAATTATTTTATATTACATCTGAATTGCCATATTTTTGGATATGTCTTGTTTGATGGGACCTTAGTTTTGATGAGTTCCTGTTCCTGTTGTTTATTAGTTTTGTCTTTGTCATGCTCCCATTTTTAATTTATATAAAATCTGAATTGTATTTTTTTTTTATTATTAGAATTTCCCTTTTTCTGCCCTTTGTCGACGGTATTCGTTTGTCAATGTATGCTCATATAACGGGTGATTCCTTCAATGCAAGAGACGCTTTCCCCGTCAACGCAAAAGTTTCACCCCTCAAAGAGTTCATGCGAACATATCATATTATTTATCATAGGTGTATTTACTGAATCGGTTCTTAGACTAAAATGTCGGCATACTACGCTTCCTTTAATCAAATAAGAGGCATTGGTTCTCATTATATTTCATACTGCATTTTATGTGGTATGTTATCCAAAACTAGTGCAAAATCTTTACAAAATAACACCTTTAATATGTTTATTATGACGACTTTGTGTACTATTAACTTCCTAATCGACTATTCTCCTCTCTCATCCGATTGCTCTTGGACACTAAAAATACAAATTAAATATATCTAAGATTTTACAATAATACGTGTAATATTTAATTCTTAAAAATGATGTATTCAGCATTTAAGCATTCAATCAAAATAGGTTAGGAGAATTCATGTAGCAATAAAAGGCTACGCCGAGCACAGAATGGTATGAGCATGTCGAACACGAAAATTTGAACAAGTCTAGTAGTACCCCCCCCCCAAAAAAAAAAAAAAAAACCAAAAACAAAAACAAAACTGAAACTTAATAAAGTAATAAAGCAAACAATGATGCTAAATGCTGCCGTTTTCTGGATCTAAGTATCATCATTGACTCTGGTAAAATAAAAATTAAAATTTATGATAAAAGGGATGATTTTGATTTCACTAATTACTAATTTCCACTTTTCCCCTAGCTCCATCACACGTTCGCGTTTGCTCTACACTTCACGATTTTAATGAGCGTAACATTACTCTCACATCCAAACTTTTACAAACAAGGGTACATATTTCATAAATTATTAAATTCTTTTAAGAAGTTTAACAGAAGATATGATCAATTGATATCTAGATATGACGTGACTCGCAAACAGCTAATTACAAATGGCATTTCTCATCCTTGATTTTATGGATATATTGTTAAAAATGTCAGAAACTGATAAATAATGCAGAAAGACTGGGACGTAACTTACATTCTTTGCGTAATAATGGATATTCTGAACAAATCCGTTAAATTAGCTTTGGATTCCAGTGACCTGAAGACTTTGATATATACTAGCCTCTTACTGATTCTGCCGATGTCTACTGAAATACATGAGACTCTTTACTAAACCCTTCGGGGAGTTTTGAGTTTGATTTTTCTTCCTTAGTACGACAGTGCTTTACCAGCAGACTAGGTTCCTTGAGCCAGCCGAAAGCTTAGCGGCGAGCAATCTTTAACTCATCTTTCTTAATTACGTTTTGTCATATGCTTTTCTTCTCCAAGACAGTGGTCATTAAGTTAGTAGTCTATTGGGTTTTATTTGCGTGTTTATTATACTATAGGGAAACGGGATAGAGGGTACCCATAAACCAGACTGACCCTACCATTGGCTTTTGCTAGTGCCGGTACCAAGTCCGGCTATCCCGATTTCCTATCGTTATTTATGTTTGCCTCGTCTTCATTGTTGTTTTTCTGGTGCAGTTCGCTTGTGAATTATGGCATGTGATTGAAGTTCTCGGTATTGTAGGTGTTTAATATTATCCTTTTTTTGAAACACAGAAAAAAGCTTGTCACCATCATAAGAACGACAAAATAAGGAGCGTTTAAACTGTCATTAGCTGGACACAAACGGTGGAACATAGAAATAAGATCTTTTGATCAAAGAAACAAGGCACTGGATACGGTTACACAGATATGTAATAATAACGGAAAATTATTGTTACACAAAAGATTAATTGCCGGGTATGGGACCGATATTTTCCGTATGTAACAATAATATTAGAATTATTGTTACACAGAATAATAACAATTTCACATATGAGAGTACTTCTGAGAATTTAACAAATAATAATAATAAACAAGAATTTTAAAATTAAACCAAATATGTTCATTATGATGTCCTATAATATTGAAACTCAAATAAAAAATTGTAATTCTGCCTTGAAAGCAAAGTCAACTCATATAAAACATACTGTGAAATGAGTTCATGAACGCTCACCGGCTTATTTTCTGATCGAGTTGGCATTCGTGATGGAGGACGACACAGGTGTTTGGACCGGGATCACAGATTCTCTTCTTTCTTTGAAGGAAGGTTGGAAAATATTAAACGGACCAACTTCGTCCAAATGTATAAACGAATATCAAAAAGAAAGGAAATAGGGTAATAAGGAGACAGCATCCCATCTCCAGATTAAAACGACCCAAAACAAAGCATCAAGGGTCATCGTACGGTCTTCAATACAATGAGGAACCTCACACCATATAGCAAGCCCTAAATGGCCTCGAATGGAAGTTCGAATAGAATGCCAGATGAAGCAACAAATAGTCGTGGAGTCATACAATATGTTGCATTTTAACTGCATTTATGGGAGTTGAAACTTTGCTTCGACAATTGTAGGCGCTCGACCTAATTAAAGTGTCCAAATGGTCCACATTGCATGAAAAAATTGCTGAAAAAAAGAGAACATACAGGTTGGACATGCCATGTGTGCAACACAGATGTGCAAAGCTCTACGTCTATCCTTCGTGCGATGGGTGTCTGTAATGGCGCAACATCAAAAATATGCCGTCTGAAAAATCTCGATCAAAATCGCGTTTTTGGTTTTGAAGCTAATGCTGTAGAACATAAATGAACACAGTATTGCTAGTGTTTTTTCATGTATGTTATGTATTAAAATACTTTGTTGATTGAAATATTAAAATAAAAAGTATTTTTACCACAATTTATATTTGAGAATTAAGTGGCAAAACCTATATTTTTGAATAAACGAAATCGTTTGTATAACAATAACATGTAACAATAACATGGACGTTTATTGTTACACACAGAAAATATCAGTTCCGTATCCGGCAATTAATTTTTTGTGTAACAATAATTTTCCGTGATTGTTACATACTTGTGTAACCGTATCCAGTGCCAAGAAACAAAGACATAACAAAGAAAGGGGAAGTTGACTATTGAATATTTGTCATACAGCTTAGTCTACCTCTGTTGTCACTTTCACAATGAAAGTCAAGGAATGAGGCCGATGTGAAAGTTTGTAGAATTCTTAATTTCGAACTCTTTTGGATAAATGAGATAGAGAAAATCACCAAGGCGATGGTTGTAAGTGACAAAATATCATCTATGTAACGGAAACTAAAATAAAAGGATTAGGATAGTTTTTATCTTTATTAAAAAAAAGCCCTTTGATTAATTAAGCCCCATAAGAGTTGATAACAGCTCGACCATCAGAGGTGCACAGTTTGTGCTAATTGGAATTCTGAAAGTCTGTTGAAAAACAAAAACCTCTACACTGGACAAATATATTGTCGATCAGAAACTCTAACATTTTAATCACTTCTGCCGTATATTTTTTCTCCGATTCACAAAGTAGGCTTGTGTTCTGCCGATAACAACGTTTGATACATCATAGAATAAATAAAGTTCTAATGTGACTCTCCTCTTTAGCTTTGGAAACAAAGCTATGTTCTAATTCCAACAATATTTTTTAGCGCATGCGTGTGTTTTTTTTTACAAAAAGGACATTCGTAATGTACAGTTTCATATTTTATTCACTCAATATTCATGTGTAAATAAAGTTTTAAATAATGAATCACCCAAAAGCCGCATCAAATAATGACAATAATAGACATTTACAACAGTTACTGAATTTAAGACTCGGAACTGAAATTGACATAACCGTAACTAGCCACGAATGCGTTGTTGTTATGAAATCTTATCTATGTTGCATATCATGCTCTACAATTAAGATATAAAAAAACTAATTTTCAACGTTAATAGAATTATAAATATGAGTTTTATTCCTTTTCTTTTCTTTTTTGGTTTCAAATATATCATAACTAAGCAGTCATATAAATCAGAAATACAACCAGCTCTCATTTATACGCTTCGATTTTGAAATATATATTATTTTGTATTAATTCATAAGCTTAAGAGCAACTTGCATTAATGAAATAATGATTAAAGATTTCTCTATGACCATTTATGTGTGTTTGTATGCAGTTGTCAGTCATATTTTTATTCTAGTGTTAAGCCCAATATTACCCTCTAAGAGCCGCTTCGAATATTGAAAACGCCTGTTAAATATATTAGAATCGAAATAGATTATTGCAAGCGGGCTCTATGCGAATTAGAACATGGACATACCTTATATTTGTCTTCATTTTATACCTCGCTATCGCTCGGTATAACATATTGACAAATCTGCCCATGTTCTAAATCGCATAGAGCCCGCTTGCAATAGTCTATTTCTTAATTAAAACTAGAGGTTGTCGGAAACGACAGCTATCCCCGCACTCCCTGTTTAACACATAAAACAGTAAATTGTTTTACCCCATGGACATAATTTTTCTCAATAATTTTGAAGTCGTTATTTTGACAAAAAGAATTCAGGTAGAATTTAAAAAAAAGTGCTCTTCGAGACTTTCATGCATTTACAAAATTTTGAATCAACATTTTTGAAATCCAATTGCTGAAAATGTTTTTCCTAATTGAAACAAAATCTTAAAGTGTGGTTGCTAAGTAGAATTTAAAAAAAATGAGTGGTCTTTGAGACTCTCAAGTAATTGACCAAACATGGAATCACATTTTAGAATTCTTGTTATTCAAAATCTCGTTTTCTACCAAGCACTTGCTAAAATACAAAATTATATGCTCAAATCAAAAAGAAATATGATTCTTTGACATTTTCAGGAAATTTACCAAAGTTGGAACCAAACTCGAAATTCGGAATGCTTATTGCAAATCTAGAGACTATATGCAACAATTCTGCATAAAGATTTAATCCCTGAATCCAAAAAAGGAGAGGTTTATGTCACATGACACATGTGTCAAAATCTACATCTTTGGGTCTTTGTCAAAATTTGACATCTTGGGGCATCTTGTCTGCATCGAGATACAGATAAAAAATATGAAAGGTTATTGCGCATCTGCAGACTATGTGCAACAATTCTACTACAAAATTTAATCCCTAAATCCAAAACTGTATGATGAGTTCGCGTCACATGCAACAAGTGTCAAAATCGACATCTTGGGGCCTCTTGTTTGCATTAACACCAATTTCAAAAATCCAAAAGCTTATTGTGCATCTGCAGCATATGTGCAACAATTCAATAACAAAATTAAAACCCTAAAAATGTAGTTGTTCGCATTGCATCGTTTAGGACAAACGGACGGACGGACAAACGGACGGACGGACGGACACACGGACAGTCGGACAGACGGACAGTCGGAGGCGAAAACAATATCCTCGAACTTTCTTCAGAAAGTGCAGGGATAATTATCCAGATTCCTTATTTGTTTTGTGTCTGGCGTCATTGTTTTCTGTGTTCTCGTTTTGACCACCATGCCTTTGAACTTCGATTTTTGTAAATTTCACTCCTGTGTTCCTTCGGTATTCTACTGCCGTTGTCACATTTAGATAAGCAGATATAAATATTTTACACATGAAATTGGGTGGTAATAATCTTTTATCTGCAGATAAAATCGAATTACGTGGTAATGTAATTTTATCTGCGTTTTTGTGTGAAATTATGTGTGTTATTTGTTTTATCAAATAACTAAATACCGAGGTTACTGTGAATTTCCTTTCTGCATATGCAAATAGGACTTAAGGCAGATAGACAGTAATATTCATATCCATGAGATTTTTTTTGTAATTCGGCACTATTGAAGAACAAATCCTACTTACCCGAAATCTGTAATAAAAAAATATGAGTCCCCATTTTCTACAATTAAGATCAAAGTTTTATAACTTTTAGCCATTTTTTCACCCAAATTTACCTAGAATGCACGTGAAAATCTTTTATCCATGATAATTTGATGTAATTTTGTGAATAGATAGTTCATGATGTAATTTATTGGTAACAAAAAAAACTGTTTATGTCGCTATGCTTTTAACGGAGACATTTCACAAAGTTTCCGGATTAAATATTATTTACGGGAAAAGGGAGTTAATTCGGAACAAACTAAATTACGAAATATGACGTTTCACATCTGTCATTCAATTATGACGTCACAAAGGAAAAATTAATCTCATGGACTTAATATTTTTTTTGACGTCACAAAGGAAAAAAAAATATATTATGGGTGTTATTTGTTTTATCAAATAAGACTTAAGGTAGATAGACAGTAATATTCATATCCATGACATTTTTTTGTAATTCGGGACTATTGAAGAACAAATCCTACTTACCCGAAATCTGTAATAAAAATTATTATGTTTAATATATTATGTTTCACATCTCATGGATATGAATATTACTGTCTATCTACCTTAAGTCTTATTTGATAAAACAAATAACACACATAGTAACGTGGTAGATTTCATTATCTATGGTCAAATTACTGTTTCAGCCCGAAAATCAAACCTACCCCGTATCCGACTCTTTATTTTTCTAATGCGCGATTGAATTGCGCAGCACAACAGTGTCTATCGACCTTAATACTTGCGGGTTCATCGTATTATCTGATTTACTCTGCAACCAGTCAAACATAAAAAGAGACTTTCGAATACATTTAAATTACACAAATTATCAAAATACACACTATATATTGAAGGACCGATAGAAATTACAAAGTTATAATGTGACAAGATTAATGCAGAAATATTTTGCATTTTCTGCCATTAAGAATATTTTTCAAAGCAATAGAAGTAAGGAGTTGGTTGTCATTTTTTTTCTCTAAAAAGCAGGTCATTTTGTAATAAACAAACGAATATAAGGATGTTCACTGGTCAAGTTTATGTACTTCTGTCAGATTTTCGGACTTCTTTAGTTTTATCCATTTGAAAGCTTAATAATATTCTGCGCGGTGAGCCCCTAATTTTTTTCCATGATTTCATATTATATATCTTTTTGAGCATTCTAGCAAAATTTATTAAATTGGTGTTATTTTGTCACATTCATTATTATTGGATAAACATTACTCATGTTAAACCGATGAAAATTGCAGAGGAGTTCGGTTTTCCGCCATTTTTCGAAACACTTGTATCTCAAAAATTTCATCAGTAACCTATTGATTTTTTCGGGTTCAGGATGTTCGCTGGTCAAGTTTGTGTATTTCTGTCAGATTTTCGGACTTCTCTGGTTTTATCCATTTAAAACCTTAATAACTTTTNTTTTTTCAGCTTAAATTTCTTCTTTTTTAATCTTCTAACAAAAAATCACATTTAATTGAAATCCTTGTTATTTTAAAATTGACCAGCGAACATCCTTAAATTATTTCTTTTTGGATTTTCTAACCAAAAAAATCACTTTTAATTGAAATCCTTGTTATTATAAATTCGACCAGCTAACATCCTTGAATTGTATGTAATCCGAGAAAATATTGCACCACAAGCGGTGAATGCTTTGACTTATGACAATACAATAAGATAAATATCTTTGTTTCAAGTCCAAGAGATGGTTTCAGTTTTATTCTATATGGCTGCTTTTCACCGTTGATACTACTTGTATACTAAAGTGTTAAACGTCATAAACCACAACTGATGGTCTCAGACTACCTTCACAGAAATCACATATTTGATAAGTTTTCTTATCCGTGGTTGCCGTAAGTTCAAAATTCTAAAAACTACACTATACTCATCTCACAGGAACAAAAACTTTGGAATGCACACAAACCCCCAACTAGCTGGCATAAAAAAAACCTTTACATTAATGATGTATATTGAATACTTCGGCAAATGACATCCTCCCAAGTCAGGTGTTCTGAGTGGACTCAGAAAACCTGACTAGGGAGGATGGCAAACGAATACCGAAGCAAGAACTTATTAAATTTGAATTGGATTTATTAAATGTATAAGAAAATCTGACTCTTTGATAATCTTTTAATTGCTTAATCATTATATAATAGGTGCCGTCGGAGATTTGGTAATAAGTAAATGAAACATCATCAAATATACCATTAGTTCAGGGTAAGTTCGGTTTAGATTTGCTGCTTTTGTATCCAACTTAGAAAGCAAGTATCTTATAGCAATGTAATTGACAATAATTCTATTTCGCTGAAACTGATGACATAAGATAAGTGGTGATGTGTTTACATGCAAACGTTAGTCATCCAAACCAGAGTCCATACCTAATTGCTCTTTGAATGAATGATTCAAATTATCACCAACGTCTGCCATAATGATCTGTATTTTTATTCCAAAAAATTGGAATGAATTGGGGTCTCAAAATCTTTTTGTTTTCATATAACAGTGTTATAAGTACTTCCATTCACTGGTAAATGAATAGATGTACTGGATTGCGTCGGAACGGAAGTTACCTCACAATGTTCTCAATGTTCATCAAGGTAAAACCAACATTGACCTCATATTTAAAGTTTCTCCTCAATAAACATTTCAGCCTTTGTTACTTTCGTCCCTTCAGAAATTCTATGGCCGTCACCACGACATCATAGATAGATATGAAATGTCAGTGTCACAAATAAAAACTGACATTTTCAGCTAGATTCGCGTCTTCCCGGATTTGATATTACCGGTTTTGACTTTACCCTGGATTGACCCACTGACAGTGTGACGGGTGCTGTGCACAGAGCAGGACATGCTTACCTGCACCTGATGTCACTCTTGTTGATTGAGAGTTCACACTATTAGTGCTTTAGTTTTTTGTGTTGTATATGTAATGTTCGTGTGTTTTGTGGGCATGTGGTGTCTTTGGTCTTCCGTCTTTTGGTGTTCTTGCTTTTGCCTTGTCTCTGGACTTTGATTTGTGTAATCTTGTGCTTTGTTCCTTCGGTATTCTACTGCCGTTGTTTTACATATTGAATATCTTTTTGTTTCTTGAAATGGCATTTTGGCTTACGCAAACCCCCAAAATCGGACATCAAAAATCTGTCCATAGCCACACAACAGATGGTCTGTTAATTTTGGACCCGTGCATCAATTGTAGATCTTAACAAGACACACATTTGCTCCATTTCATTTTATCAGTTATCAGTTACAGTTTCTGAGCTAATGCCGTAACATGGTCTCAGGTCAAAGTATATCAGTTAAATGAAGGTCTATCTGTGACCGTCCTCGTAAAACTTTAAAGGGGCATATCACATGCAGAGTTCACCATAGAGTTTCAGTCCAAATTTAACGAAGGTCACAATTTACCAGCTATCTCTTTTAATTTACAGTTTCCGGGTTAATAAAATTACAAAGTCTGAAGCCAAAGAGTATAATGACAAATGACGTCGATCGTATTGGAAATCCGACACCTTTCTGCACATCTTTGGGTTGGATCTACGCAAAGATGCCAATCTTTATTAAGTTTGGAGATCCAATTTCTGAGAAAACGCTCGGACAAAGTTCCTGAAGTTATAGAGGAATAATAAAAAAAAAACAATAAGTTTCAAAACTTTGTTTATGAGATTTAATATGACATAGAGTAAACGCAATACTAGTTAATCTGGGTGACTCAAATCAGGAGTAAAATATTTAAGCTTTTTAAAGATGAAATTGATCATTTTATGAACTGCTCATATGTAGTGAAAAATTTCATCAACACGTTTTAGAACTGTTTCTGTGAAATAAAACAGTGCTAGATATATCTGAGAAAAAATCTTAAAATAACTAAAATGACATATGACAAGGCCGATCCTAATAACTGGTCATATACCTGCTTCATCATCCTTTGTGACATTGGTGAAGTAAGCTGGCTCATTGATAACGCCATGACTAAGCTCGGGCCCATTTGCTGTGATATGTCCACTTTTTACAGTATCCACATTGAACTTGAATGGACTTCCTGTAGCAAAAACATCATATTAGAATAAAACTTTAATTTCTTTTAATTCCAATCCTTTGAGCTTAAAACAATGTTGTCACTGAAGTTGACCTCACTATATTACCTCTGAGCGTACTGGGCAAGAGGAAATATCAAGAATTATTGCATATCACTTTTGTTAAAAATAATTCAATTGGTTCAATTACTATCACACGGTATGCTGTATTTTAACAAACAGCTCGATCAATACTCTGAGCGGGCTGTATTGAGATCCGATACAACCGCTGAGAAAATACAGCCCGGTCGTGACGTCAACAGAGCAAAAACATATATTTAGCTTAAAAATCACAATTTATTGTTTTTTTCAACGTGTCAACCGAGAAAGATAAGAAAGGGGAAAATGCATTAATCTCAGAGGTTTTGAATGATTATCAGTTTTAGAAAGTCAGAAATTAGTAACCTAATGATTTTCAATTTCACTTTAACTTTTATTTAATTATTTTCGTACATTGCCGACAATAAAAAATTATTAACCTAAAGCGTTTGACTGGTAAATTTGTTCAATGAAATACAAACTTGTGTATCGGGCTGCATCAGATTTACAGACTGCATAAGGACCTTGATACGGACCTGTACCTTGTTACAGCTACAGCCCTTGCCTTCGGCTCGGGCTGTTACAAGGTACACGTAACAAGGTACCCAGTCTGTAAATTCGGATGCAGCCATCTACACAAGTTAATATTACATAAATAAGTTCTTGGTTGTTCATGACGTTGACCAATAAAATTGGACGTTGCAATAACGATTAGAATTATATAAGACGGCTTGTATAAAATGTTCCGTGTTGGGCTGTGTGTTCTCGATATAGTCTTACGGATATTCCTTACTGTTCTCTTCTTCTGATTGCTTCGAACTTTTGTTGTCACTTTTATTTGGAATAAACCTAAGAAATTTATTACCTTTAATTATTTATTTTCATGAACGATTTGAGTAATCATTAACTGAACCAAAATACTGGTAGTCTTAATTTCTGGGGATATAAAGCCATGAATTAGAAACAAATAAGTTACTACGACTTTTTTCTTTCTTCTCACTACATAGCTATCTGTAAATGATGTGGGATTATAGATCTTTCTCCTACCCTTCAATAAAACTAGAAAAAGAAAATATTCTGATTATGGTAATATAATTATTTGAAAAAATATAGGATTTTATGGTAATTTATTATGTGGAAAATTGTGCGATTTCCTCAATTTTAAGGTCAAATTGAGTAGGGAGAAAAAATGGAATAAGTTTGAACTTCTTAAATAAAAAAAAATTATGACAGTAATAAGTTTCAGTCTGACATCACGATGTTCTTTTCAGTAGTCAGCTTTCAACAGTACTGAATATAAAATGTGACTTGAGATCTTGTATATATTTTGTAATCACCTGCTGTGTCTCAAGAACATAGAACATTTTTGTATTCTTATATTGGCAATAGTGTATCAATTCACTTTTTGTACCTGACCATCTGCCTTGAATAACTAAAGAACCATGATGCACAATTCTCGGTCATCTGTTGTAGATGATAAAAATATTAATTTCACCTAGCTAGGGGGTATCAAGTTCATTATGAATATGCTAATTAATTATATACAAACAACATCAAAATTACATTTAAGCACTATATTTTCCTTTAAATCTGTTGAGTACAACGACTGTTGAGTTTCATCATTTCAGCAACGAAAACATCAAATTTATCTTATCATGATATAAATTATCCGATGTTATTAAAAAAATTCAATTTTTGTAACCAAAACATTTCTCCGTTCCATTTTGACAGAAAACCAATTAAAATATTTGGTAACGAAGCAACAAACAGGCCAGCCTCCAGTTAATATGAAAGAGGAAATATTTTGGCCAATTGTGGCGATATATCACAGAAAAGATTACATACTAGGAAAATACGTCTTGAAAATGGGTGGCGGTAACCTTTAAAGAGGGGCGGTTAGCGAAGGGTCTCTGTATTTTTCTAAAGAACGCTATTTATTGGTCATCTGTAGTGGATTTTATTTTTGTGTTTATATCTAATTATACTTTTAATTTGTCATTATCCAAATTATTGGTTCGCAGTTATAGCTGGTCCCATGATATAGAACCTCGCTTTTAAAAGTTTCTTTTTCATTTACATTGACTTTTTACGTGCAACGTTGGCACTTTCAAAAAATATAAAATGAAACAATCCGATATAAACGTTAAATATGGAATGGAAATGAGAATTCATATGTTATAGGACCACATTGGTACCCACAGTTACAGACATTATAGGTCAAAGAAACTGGCAGATAATTCGCCAATCCAGAAACTAAAGCATTGTTGGTAGAGCGTACACCAAACTATTTTGATTGGTCAAGAACGTAAATAACATAACGTCATTGGTTGAAAATTGATTGTTCGTACACCAAAATTTCAAAAACAATCACTATACCCACAGTTCCTCAGTTTTCTGAAAAAGCTAATTGGTATCCCTTGTGAGCTTTCCAAAATTAATAATACAAGGGAGATAACCCTAAAATAAACTTCATACCTTCAATTTCTTCATTCTTATAACTAACATAAAATTCATGTATTCCAGTTTCTGTTGGTTGATACTTGATTGTAACAGTTCCATCTTTATTGTCTTTTATCTCGGGAAAACTCCTAATACCAGATGGTGTTTCTACATTGGCTACATAAAGAGAAGAAAACAAAATCCATGCTTTTAATTTTTGTCTTTATTCTGTTAAAATTTAAAGAAATTGAAACTAATTTAAAAAAGTTCTATGTTATATCAAAATATAAAATGTCCAAGATTACAACGGATTTATTAGCACATGATAAAATTACCAAATTTAAGTTTTTTTCTTTCCAACATAAAATTAAATAGGTACTTAAAATCTTTCCAATGATTTTTGTAACTAATTTGTTGATCATAGTCACATAATTTGTCATATTATTCTGCTAAACTTGTTTAAGTATTTTTAGAAAAAAGGTATTCGAACAACATAACTTCTCCCAAGATTCCACCAGAAGCTTACAACAAAAAGCCACCAACTTCTAACGCCTTTTCGTATGAACCTACCAGATACAAAGTTGAAAATAGGTCCGGCAGATACAGAGAATATGACTGGTTGGAATAATCCAGCACCAGGGGCAGCCCTAATTACAGCATCTTCTGTATTAGTAGTGATTAAATCTCCTCCAACCTAGAAAAAATGAAAACATGTGATAACGATATCTCATTTAAGGAGGTAGACCTAGGTTAAGGGACATAACTCTTAAAAATCACTTGTATGTTTGTTTTAGTTTTTTTTTTACAAATATGTTCTACGCCACTAAGTGACATAGATGCATTTCATCCATTTTCACATCAATGCTTAAGAAGCATTGACAAAACGGGACCGCTACAAACGCGTAACTGATTTAACGAGTTATCTCCCTTAACCAAGGTCTACTTCTTTAAGATACACTAGTTCGATTTTTTCCCTCAATTTCAAATACAACAGCATCACACTATTTCCACAACTAAAACTAGGAATCAAAGGAATTAAATTTTGAATAAAACTTTATAACATGCTTTAACATGCTTTTTAGCAGAAATAAGAAAAAAAATATTCTGAATTTTATCTCTGAAGAATGAAATAAAAGATGCTTCAATTGAATAGAAACACATAACTCTATCAGTTAAAGTAAATTTTATAGTGAGTAATGTAGCTTTATAATATTAGAAAACTGTTTTTTTGAAAAATGATTTTTGTTGTTGAAATCACTTACGAATGATATGGATATCACACCAAAATCTTGTTTAGTGCAAGGAAGGATGCTATATGACACGCGATAGTAAAAAAAATGCGGTATACTTAGTATTTCGAACGAAACTATGGATTTTCATGCGAAATACTAGGTATACCGCGCGAACTAGGGGTTTCCGACAAGTGTTTTCGGTTTAAACACGAATTTCCGATACCGACCGGAAACTATGGGTTTTCGTCGGAAACCCCTAGTTTCCGTTCAATTTCAAACGGAAATTAGGTTTTCGGCGAAATACTTTGTATACCGATCGAAAGTACGGTATACCTAGCATTTCGCACGAAGACCTCTAGTTTTCGTTCGAAATACTAGGTATACCGCATTTTTGTTACTATCGCGTGCCATAATGCTTCTTCTAGAAAACAAAGCGGGTTGCACTTGTTTCTCAACATTTAGACTTAGGGACTACATTCAATAATTACTTTGAAAATGTCCTTGGATTAGATCTCAATCTCTTTTAACAAATACCTTTGAGTTCTATGATATATACAAATACCAATAAAACTGTTTTACAGTGAACGTATGAAGTGCTACACCGACAACGGCATGTAGACCACTGAAATTTGAACGACTGTAATCTAGCATAAATTATACAAACTTTTTAGACGTAGAAAAAATTTGAAGTCTTATTTAAAATTCTTTTTTTTTACTTAGTACTTGGATGATCATTTCATTGAACTGTCTACGACCTTTCAATAGAAAAAAAAAATTAAAATCCAACTAAAAATTAAAAGCAAAATTGAGATTCCCATTTTGGGTCCCATTTATTTTATGAAATGAGCATGCAACGTAAAATCGTTGACATATACAAATCTGAAACTTCGTCAGAAGCACACTGACAGACGCATCGAAACTGATAAATCATTAGAATCTAATATTCTACCGTCAAATGGATAAAAATACCCAATTTGGCCCTTTTGACCCTTTTTGCCAAAAATATCCAAAACCCATCAGTCTGTATTTTGTGTCTACAAAAATTACATAAGGATTGTTCAATTACAAAGTTTATCAAACAGAAACGACGTGTTTACCAAGGCTGTCATTCGGTTACGCCGATAAAAATGATCGTGAGGGATTTTAACGGCGGTTAAGCATTGAGAAGAGATCGTGAGGGATTTGGTGACACCATCGTGAGGGATGTTTATCGAGAGAAATCTTACAAGGTCACATTTCATTTCAAAATATTTATTTATTAGGGCAGTTATTCCATTAAATATTTATGTTTGTCAAAATGGTTTAACTTAGTTAATGGAAGTGTACCGAAATAAAAGTTTAAAAGTCTATAGTTTTTGCACATTTACAAAAGGCGTCATCGTCATCAACAATTTCAAGGACTACAAAATGTAAACAAAGGCATATTTTTGCAAGATTGTGAAGATTTGGTTGATATTTTATTTGTATGTTCATACAGTTATCATAACTACAATATTGTGTGCAAAATTGTATCCAAAAATATATTTCCAAAATACGAGCAAAAAAAGATTATTCCTAAAAAAGTGAAATTTCAGATCGTGAGGGATTACGTGACACCTTTTTGTGATCGTGAAGGATGATCGTGAGGGAGTACATGCCGCTTGCCAAGATTATAAAATTTGTGAATATTTAAACATATGATGAATTTTGAAACTCTGTCTGCAAATAATAATGACGTTCGAACAAGCATCTTAACGTTATATTGGAATAAAAAAGCGTAACAGGCACCAGAAACTCAAACGGATGCTTTAAATAAAGGAAAATGTTTTAGAACGTTAAAACATAAAAAATAATCAAACCACAAAAATATATAATAATATAGGTCTTTATATATATGACAAACAAAATGTAACAAAAAAAGGCAAGCAAAAAGAACTAAATTAAAAAGAAAATATAACGAAAAACACGAACGCACGAATTATTCATATGTGACCATGGTAAATCATACGATTTTATCTGCACATTAATTATTGCCGACTGCAATACAACTTGTGACTTCATCTATTCACGTAGATGCGTCTGTCAATCGCCAAAATACCTCGGTCCTATTGAACATATATATGTGCTGTGACACTGCTCTGCGGACGAGGAATTAATTCGAAATGGCTCTCCATGGCCATTCCAATGTCGATGCATTTATCATGATGGATGGTTACGTGCTTTCCCCCGAGAGTTTCGGACTCCCAGTAGACAATACTTTGCGTCGTCTCGACTATAAGATCAGAAATTTACCATAATTAAAATTATTGGAAAATGTCAAAGATCCCTTTGAATAGCTCGTTCCTCAGATGGTTCTTTGGATTTCGATTTGTATACCTAAACCAATGCCTCACCTGATGACCTGTTGATAGTACCTATAACTAGGGAATTTCAAAGTCCAGAACTGGCCCGATAACTAGTAGATACTTTGAAAATTCCCCTATCGAAAGACACCGAATATTTGTCCAGGTTTTTTAATATCACATAAATTCGGTCTTTCAAATGATGCTAATTGTTTAAACAGAAAAAGAGGAAAATTGATGTTTGGTTTGTAATTAAAAAGATTAGTTACTTAAAATCAGCTATTTTTTAAAATCCATCAAAGCAACAACAAGGCAACCAAACTGTCAATCCAAGAGATTAGTCAAAAAGCATAGCAAAATCAGTACTACAGAGACAACAATTAATTAGCATTACGTGGTCCTGGAAGGGGCATGTGCTTGTTAAAAGAAAGAAACAAAAAATAGTAAAGATTTAGATGAAATAGGAGTTTGTTGTTCCTGCGGTGCAATGGAACCCAGACAGCTTGAATCTAGTGCCAAACGTGATGCTGTTTGGGGGTCCTTGCATGGCAGGAAACACCACACTAGTCAAAGTTCTACATTTTGCTCTTAAATTTTTGGGAACATGTAATAATTTAAATCCGTAATAATGTGTAAATTGTTAAATAATGAAAAAAATATGTTGTATAGTTATAACTAAAAATAATTGATGCACTTACCAAACCCCCTGGTTTGGTTTAGTTACTAACACACAGAGAAGAACCTTGATGGAATTGTTGTACCACCAAGGGGATTTGTCATTACCATGTTGTTATTAAAATGTTTTAAAATCTTATTAAGAAAATTTAAAACAAAAAGAGAAAAATGAAGACACAAATATACGTACAACACGTGAACCCAAACAAAAACTAAAGGTTGAGACCAGGCCGCGGGGTCATGGAATTTAGACTGCTAGCCGTTCTAAGATTATGCCTGATCCCAAAATCAAGAACAAATTTTATTTTACAAAAAATTGAAACTTGAACATTAAGAATAAGACAGTTCGAGATACCGAACCCAGGTGCACCGGTGGAGTAAGCATCTCCTGTTTTTTATAAAACACACGCCGTATTCGGTAAACGTAGAAGTAACAAATCAAACTGTCACAGGGAAAGGTCTGTGCACATCTGTAACACGGATATACCAAAGTGATCAACAAGTTCATGATGTCGACTATAAAATTGAAATTGGAATTTTGTCTTTATATTTCAAATTATTTTTCACCGGATAAAACAGAGTGACAGAAGAGTATGGATTAAATGCTCGTTGAAAATATTACCAGTCTAGGCAAAGCACAGAACACAATTGAATAAACAGTAGAATTACAATGAATCGTAATTCTGTACATGGCCATTTTTAAATTATGCCACCTATTGATGTGCATGATTTCTCCTTACATTTTTGCACAATGTCTCCTCATATACAGAAATGTAGTTGATCAAGAATTACCTACCATATCCTTAAAGTTCGACTAAAAATGGGGATGACACAGGGTTATTTTTGTGCACACGTGTTTGTTTATTATTTTCATGGCAATTTCTAGAAACTAGTGTCTTCTTCCTATTTTAATATCAAATGTTATTTTATTTTACGCTAAACTACTTCAAAAACTCATGCTCGCATTTCTTTCAGTGTTTAAGCCTAATAAAAAATAAGATGTTTAGATTTAAATGTTGATTTTATGTGTTATTTCCTATCCAAGGGAGGTTTATATAATAGTTTGCCTTAAAAAACAGGATTGAGATGAAGGGATATGGAGTAAATTCATATGAGACAAACCTCTATAAATACCTGATCATATAAAGCAATGGAACATAGTTTTCATTTTTGTTCTTCATCTTGAAATAACCATAAGGCCTTCAACATTAAGCTTTGCTCATACCTCATAGTAAGTTCAAAACGGCCCCTGGCACCGCTTGAGTGGAATTCATTGTAATTGTCGAGAAACGCTACAACCATGCTTCATGATCATTCAAGAATACGGTGTTGTCAACAAACATAAAATCAGCTGGCAAAGTGTACAATCGCTGTCATCCGTTGCTCGACAAAAGAATCACAGAAGACAATCTCAACACTTAAAGAAACACAGGGCACTAATCGAGTCAAAAGTATGAAAACTTGGCATAATAAAATCATGAGATGTGGGCACAAAAAAGAAGTGGTCAGAATAATAATTTGATTTTAAAAAGATATAAAAATGTCAAAATTTAGGATATGCTAGTGCATCCATATGAGAAATTCTCTCAAGCACAATTACAGCATAAAGGAAATGTATATAGAGTATACATGAATCACGCTCATAAAACAAATTTCAACGAAATGCTGATAAACATTTTTTCTCTGTTAAAAGTGTGTATACGGATCCCTTTAGAGCTTTTCCAGTATTCTAGGTCAATCGAATTTGAATTCATTCTAAACATTAAGTTTAAATCTTTTTGAGACCATAGACGAAAACGACATGAATTAAGGAATCCAACAATTTGATTCAATAGTGAATATACATATTCATGTGCTTCCCGCGGTAACAAGAATAATGCAATAATAACACTACTGCACTTTTGAAAATACTTAAAATTAGCATCTTACCATTGTTTAATGTGCTTTTTGATATCATCGTAATATTGCTGAATATAGTAAGTGAGAACCGAACTGTCGGTCTTGAAGGAACAATCCAAGGACAATGGCAACATTGGAAAAACAAAGAAAGAAAGAAAAATAGACATGCACATAATACAAAAAATGAATAGGAGAAAAAAAAACACATTTCTTTTCTTACAATCATGGTTAAGCTTAATCCTTCACGATCATAAATTTCGTCACCTCATCCCTCACGATCATTTTTGCATAAAAATGCACAAAATCATATTTTTTGTATTTATCGTTTACCTAGTACAAGAAGCAAACCCATCATTAGTAAGCATTATATAAAGAATATAAGTTGTAGCAGAAATTTGAACACAGGGCAAAGGCATTTTTCCAAAAAGAGCAAAAAATGTGCTACGAATCCTCAAAAAGTCAGTAGGGTTCAACGTCGCCTTTTGTAATTCTGAGCAGTATGTTGTACCTTTTAAATATCTTTTTGTCCTAAGCGATAGTCTGATAATAATCATTTTGACAGACACATTTCTTTTTCCCTGTAAGTTCTCTCCTTTTTCAAAATATCAAGTTTTTTCAAAATAATTAAGAAAAAGAAGGAAAACGGGGAATGTGCCAAAGAGACAACGACCCTAAGGGGAGCAATAACAACTCAAAGATTTAATCCCTCGCGATGGTGTCACCAAATCCCTCACGATCCGGTCTCAAGACTTAACCGCCGTTACAAATCCCTCACGATCATTTTTATCGGCGTAACCGAATGACAGCCTTGTTAACAGACGCCACCGATTACGGATGAGCGACTTGGTTAGTTAAAATGATTATTATTATAGTTAAAGTTTACTGACATGTTAATCATGTGACAATGCTGTGCAACGAGGCGAGCTTTGCAGGCTATGGCTGCTTTCTATTGATGAATTTATGAGCACTTCTCCAGTTAAGTTTATGTTTTGTTGACGAATCCGCATCCATGGGTAAAGAAACATTGATGTAGCGTTGCTCGGCATCTAGCAATGAATTCCGCTCAAACCAGTGCAAGGGTCCGTCTTGGAATTACTATGAGGTATGAGTAAAGCTTATTGTTGAAGGCCTCATGGTGACTTCAAGATGAAGAACAACAACAAAAGCGTTGTTCCATTGCTTATTTTTACCATGAATTTGTAGAGACTTTGTCTCATTTGCATTTACTACATATCCCTTAATTGTTAGATAGAATAGCTCAAATGCGCTACATTTTGCTTACGTTTATACTGCATTTTCTGTCACTAGAGACTGGATTAAGATCTGTGTGTGTAGGGGAAGGGAGTTGTATTCACTCTTGTTTATATATTGGCAATTCTCAAAAACTGCAGGAAGACTTCAAATCATTAGTGAAATGGGCAAAAAAAAACTGGGGTATGCGCTTCAACGCTAAAATTGTTATATATGAGAGAGGTTTAGCAACGTAAACGTGTACGGGTACGTGTACGTGTAGAGGGGATTTCCATAAAAACATGCATGACGTCATCGATAGGTGCGTTGTCTTAGACGTACAAGTACACAACGAACGCACAGGACTCCATTTACACGTTAAGTAAGAACGTTTAACTTCTGGCATTTTGGCTATTTTTTTGCAATATTTTATGGCCCTTAAGGTCAAGTTGAACTAATTGAAGGTGTCCTACACATTTCTGATTTTTTGCATATTTATACATACAACAGAGATACATCAGAATATGTAAAAAAATGGGGATACCCAGGCTCGTTTTTTATCTAGGAGAGATTGAAATTCCCCAAAATAATGTCTTATTTAAGCTGGTTATATAGGGGAAAACCACAAATCGTTATCTTAAAATACTGTTTACTTGTAAACTGAAATAGGCAGATATCCTACAGTTTTCTAAAAAACTGATATATTGTAGGATATGTTTTAAGCTTTCCAAAGCTGTAAAAAAATCAGGGGGGGGGGGGGTACCCAGGCTTGTTTTTTCGCTATAATTCTCAAAAAAACGTCGTATGTTGACGAAATACGGCCTTTTTTATTTGCGCTGTCGCGATGTCCTACAAAATTCTGATTTTTTGCATGATCATTGCTAAGCTTGAGATACATTGAAATTTAAAAAGAAAAAAATGGGCCACCCGTGCTCGTTTTCGTTTCCGAGTGGTTTGAAAATCGTCCAGTTTGACCTAAATTTACATTGCATATATATGGCAAGTGGGTTTTTGACGGCTACACAATTAGAAAAATATTGTTTAAAAAAAATAGTTTAACGTCCTACAGTTTTTTTTTTTAAAAACTAACACAATACTGCAGAACAAGGACTTATAATTTTATCATTATACGTCCTTGTGCAGAAGTTCTGAGCATTTTAAAAATATAAAAATTTTGGCAAGTCACCGTGCTATAATTTTTCTATAAATGCGTTCAAAGATACGAATTTATGCAGGGAAATGCTAGTTTTTCACAAGATTGGATCACGTTTGCCGATGTAGATACGAATACAGAGAGTTGCACAAACAGTATCTTAGCAGGAGTCCTTCATGTATATCTGGTACTATAAATTGTGAAAATAAGTTGACCGACTTGGTACTGCAAAGCGTTTATCCATTATTTACACCAGTTTTAGTTTTTTTCCGGTGACAATGATCATTAGGTTGTATTAACGCATGCAAAGAACAAAAGAAATGTTATTTTTACAGACTTTAATGATCTTCAAATTGACAATTTTAAGTAACTTGTTTCTTGTCGAGAAATACTTTTATTGCACTAAATATTTATGTCACATTATTTAAATTTTTATTTTCGCCCGGTAAAATGTTTTCGTCAATCAAAATTTAATCGGTTAGATTTTTAATAATTGCAATTAATTAAACACAGAACACGGCAAATCAATGAAACAAATACACGCAATAACTCTCGCATTTAAAAAATTAAACGCACATTGGTGGATCCAGAAGGAGGGTTCCAGGGGTTGGAATCCCCCTGTTTCTGGACATGTTTGAAATTTCGTACAGAATTTAAGTAAAAATTGACAAAAGTGGAAAAAATCGCATGGAACCCGATCGGAACCCCCTTTTTGAAGCCTAGATCCGCCAGGGGCGCATGATCTATTGCCAATATTCGATTGTGTTTGGATGCTATCATAGCTTTTTTACAACAATATTACAAATAGTTGCATTTTTGCAATGATTGCAAGACCGTTTTTTGCCAATAAAAAGTTTATTTCAATTTCGGCAAAAAGCATACTTTGCTCTTGAAGCATTATATATATATATAATTCGATATAATTTTTCCTTTAACAAAGTACACCTGCATTTATTCGAGAAAAAAAAATCCGACGATCAGCAAAATTTAATTTTAAATTATGTGAAGGGTTTCCCAAATAATTCAATAACTTTCGTCATCCCCCCCCCCCCCGAATTCCTGGACTTGACGACTTCCAGATGGATGAAATTGATAAGGCCTCTTTATACTGTACCTTCATTTTTTATTAGATGTAATATGTGTTTCTCCCGAAAGCGGCGTTGAAGAGACATTGATTAAATTGACTTTCCAAGATAATTCGTTAATATATTAAAAACTTACAGAAGTGCATGTATAAACTGAAAACAGTCTATCCATATCAACACACAAAAAGCGTGATTTTTATAGTTTTCGTTGCTTTAAAATTATAGCCCTGAAAATAGCAACTATAAAACCATCTTCAAATATTTTACATTCTTCAAAGTTTTCAACTTCAAACACCAGCTTCTATGTGAAGTCTGTGCTTTATTTACAAACAGTACCTCTCAAAGGCATCTTCCTCTTATTACAGTACTGGAAAATGTACTGAACCTTTTATTTTCTATTTAGAAATATCTAAAATCTCATACATTAATCAATTATCCGTCAATGCTATGCAAATAACTAAATACCGAAGTTACTGTGAATTTACTTTCTGCATGTGCGCATTTCGACAACTTATGTGTCTCTTCAGTACTGATAAAATCTAAACGTTTGGAAGACCAGAAACTCAAAGATTTTTTTGAATATTAAATTCATAAAATTTTGACTGCATTCATATGATATTTAGAGAAAACAATTCTATTTTCAATTGATTTTTGATGTTCACAAATTTGATTTGTAAAGGCGTTTTTTTAGGCCTGGCTGACTATGCCGTGTGCATCGTGTTTTGGGTCTGAAAAAACCTAACCACTGCGTTTTTCGGTCGTATAGTTCTTGGTCTGTGCATTCTGATAAATGTAGCGGACAATAGAGCTTTTCTTAGAAGTATCAATATTCTATAACACGGCGACTATCTCACCAAACTATGATCTTTGTTATTTTTTTGTTATATGCGACGGTGAAAGCGAAGTTTCATTGCCTATCAGTACCATGTGTTTGTAGAGATTGTGTCTCATGTGCAATTCTTCCATCTTTTCTTTTATTTCTTTTTTTGACGATTTTGTTGTATGCAACGATAAAAGTGTTTTTTCATAATTATCAGTACAGTATGTTTGTAGAGACTTTGTCTCATGTCCATTTATTCAATATCCATTCATTATTTATTCCTTTTGAGCCGATTTTGTTGTTTTTTTTTAATAAGAAGAGGCAATTTGTGTTACCCGTATACAAAAAGTTTCGTCGACGAGATCGACACCACAATGCATTCGGGGAAATCATATGAAACGTCATAGGTGTTTTACGTCCCCAAGAACGTCATACAATAGAAAGGGACGTCACCAAAAAATTTCAAAACAAGACAACACCTAGTTCGACTTGACCTTAAATGGGTAATCGATAAAATTCAATGTTCGCAATATGGACCTTGTGTGTTTTTACAATATGCATTAATTCTATGATTTTTAGCTCACCTGGCCAAAGGCCATGTGAGCTTTTGCCATCACTCGGCGTCCGTCGTCCGTCCGTCGTCCGTCCGTCTGTCCGTCCGTTAACTTTTATTTAACCATTTCTGTGCCATGGGCCTATTTTGGGCCTAATATTTTTTACTACGTTCAGTGCCATCGGGCCTATTTCAGGCCTATGTTGTTTTTCTGACGTTGGAACAATAGAGAACTATGACGTCGTCAATTTTGGCGTACAACGACGACAATCAGTTCACTGAGGTTTTTTGGCGCGCTTTTATTTCTGTAGGTGTCTGTGTCTGTGCGATAATGTGTGTAATATTAAATGGTAGATTATGAAATTTTGTAGCAGTCTCTTTGAATACTTGACGCTGACTATTTTTGTTTTCTAATCATATTTTTTAACTGAGATTTCGATGAAATGTGTCTTGTTTATTAAATTTTTGTTTTGTTTTCTTTTGGCTTTTGATTTAGTTTGAATTCTGAATTTAATTTTCAATGCCGAACATGACAAATTAAGTGTATTAGTAGCAGCGACGTAATTCCATATTGAACTTAATCAATGTTTTGTAAAATATTGAAGGGTTGGCACAACTTTTCCCTGTTTTGTTATTATTATTTGATCTAAGAGACGTGTTAATAAAATCATCACTAAATATTATGTTTTTTTGTTGTTTTTGTTGTTTTTTTGTTGCTTTTTTTTTTGTTTTTTGTTTTTGTTTTTGCTTTTGCGAAAAAATGCTTTTCGATAAAACTTTTCTCAAACATAACTAGTACATTAAGGACTCACACAATTTTGACAGGGGATATTCCAAAATCTAAACCCCCTTGATCACAGCAGTTTATATCCAACACGAATTGGGACAGCATGACAAAAACTGACCTTTCTCTCGATTATATGCATGAAACCGTAGGGCGCAAGATCATCTTAACCTTAGCTTCATTAGTGGTGTAACGAAACACCGATATATAGNTAATCAGCTACAAAAAATACGAACAAATGCCAGTTTTAGTGAATTTGTATCTCTTTCAATTACCGTATTTCAATCTACAGAGACTGCAAGAACTCGTGACGTTTTAGCGATTGTCAACGTCACTGACGAGATTTTTATGTGTACCTTTGTAAAAAACAATCTTGGCACTGAAGCGTTACTTGCGGAAAATACCCATGGCACTGAAAGGGTTAAAGATCTTCTCCTCTGAAACTACTGGGCCAATACTGACCAAACTTGGCATGAATCATTACCAGGGTATGCCTTTTCAAGTTTATGATTTTTATGTCCGTAGACTAAACAACATGGCCACTGTTACTAAAAATAGAACATACGGGTAAATTGCTTTTTTTTGCAAATTACTCAAAAAGCATTACAGATATCAAAAATCTGACGGAGTAAAAATAATCAGCATGATGAGATCTACCTGCCCTGCAATTTTGGAGAATATCCGTTTACCCGTCTTTGAGTTATTGCCCCTTTTCCTTAAAATTTTTAGTTTTTCGTTACTTTTAGTCTTATATATTGAAAATGGTAGAAAATAGAATTGAAGTTAGTATAACAAATATGGTCAGCATATTAAGATCTACATGTTCTGCAATTTTGAAGAAAATCTGACAACCCACATAGGAGTTATTGCCGCTTTTCATTGATTTTTCACAATTTTTTTATGTTTTTCCTTTTATTTCAAAAACTGTTTCAGATAAAGGTTAAATGTGAATTGCAAAAGTGTTAAGGTTTTCCAGAACTGCAATTTCTACATATGTCCAGCAGGTTTGCATCTCATCCAAGATGGCCGCCAGCGGGGAAGATAGTTTAACATAGGACCCTATGGGAAATGCATTCAAAGATCTTCTCCTCTGAAACCATTGAGCCAATGGGGACCAAATGTTGTCACAGTAGTCCTTGGGTGGTCCCCTTTAAAGTTTGTGATTTTTATGTTCATACCTCATTCAAGATGGCCGCCAGCAGGAAACATAGTTTGACATAGGGACCCTATGGGAAATGCATCCAAAGATCTTCTCCTCTGAAACTACCAAGCCAAATTAAACCAAACTTAGTCACAATATTCCTTGGGTGGTCCCCTTTAAAGTTTGTGATTTTTGCGTTCAGATGGCCGCCAGTGTGGAACATAGTTTAACATAGGGACCCTATGGGAAATGCATTCAAATGTCTTCTCCTCTGAACCTACTGAGCCAATTGGAACCAAACTTAGTTACAATTGTCTTTGGGTGATCCCTTCCAAAGTTTGTGATTTTTAGTTTGTACCTCATCCAAGAATGAAAATGTAACATCTGCTGAACTGATTTATAGTATGAATGGGTGGTCTATTGGTGACAATGAATAAAACCAATCACCAGGTGAGCGATTCAGGCTCATGTGAGCCTCTAGTTTTGCAATGGTTTGAACCACAAACTTGACAATAAAAACAAGAACAACAATTTAGAAATCTACATAAAAAAATTATGTAAGATTGGGATCATAATCACTCATTACGATAGAATATGAGCTTGAATAAACATATGTCGATTAGTTAAGATTACTCGTGCGAGTGTTGAGGGGCATATGGTACTTGTTTTTAAGTACACGTTTTGTTGCTAAACCTTTAGTGTTTCGATGACGTGTACGTGTATTTGTATGCCATAAGTATGCGTACAAGTACACGTTTCCGTAGCAAAACATCTCTATTGAGCTTAAAAAAAGAAAAAAATACCAAGTATCAAATCTCAACAACCACATTTTATGAACATGTCACCTCATATCTTGGGTTACAAATACAAGAACGTCTAAAATGCAAGGAGCGAATAACAAACTATGTAAAAAAGCAAGCTCAAAACTAGGCTTTTTATGAAGGAACTTGCAACACTGCCACACAGAATGCCGTAATACCGCAAACATAGACTTTGTACGATGAATAATGGAATATGTGGCAATAATATGGGAACCCTATAAAAATAAATCACCTAGAATCTATCCAACGAAGAGGGGTTCGTTTATCGCTACAGATTACGAAATCTAGAGGAGAGGGATGCCTTACCAAGATGCTAAAGGATCTCGATCTACCATCTCTCTAAACCTGTCGCCAGCAACAACGGCTCATTTTCTACTTCAAAGTAGTTGAGGGGCAGATACCGGCGCTTCCTCCAGATAATCTGATATCATTTCAAAGACCCAAATGACAAATTAGAGCAACAAATTATACAAACTTTGTCACAATAAACATCATAGACAATCAGTTGAGACAAAACAACAAAACACCTATATAGTGGTTCCACCAAATAGAACAGAACATTACAAACACTCAAAATGTGAGTGCAGTGATTGGTTTGAACCACCCTGAAGACAACAGTGGAGTTTAAATATCGATTTTTTATTAAGCGCGACTAGATCTGTACAGACCACCGTCGCATAATAGCCCAGCAGGAAATCTGTGACATATACCTACAGATACAGATTCTCCTTGATTTAATAAAGCATATCAAAAGTAGGGTAATTGAAGCACTAATTAATAGTAACTGATATCCTTCTGATCACCTTTTCATTGCACAAAGCTCAAACTGAGCATAAAACTTACTTCACATCCATCTTTTGGCACGCAACTGCAGTTATCTTTATCGAAATCGTAACAACCGGTACACCCAATTCCATCACATACAGCTATACCAAGCGCTATAATATAACAAACAAACAAAATTTTATTAAATATGCACCATCATATTATCCATGTCATAGACAAGTAACCAAAAATTTAACTCATAGTTTTGTTCTTACATAGGCTCTCAGTATTAAAACAACGGTAATCACCACTTCTCAGATTTTGGTAAGGCAAATCTTCAAAACTCGCTTCTTAGTTTTTACTAAGGATTTCTAGTTACCACATGTACAATACGATATTGAGCCCCCCAATATTTAACGGCGGGAGTTATTCGACTTTGAATATTTCAAAGACCCGTGGAACATTTTGACACGCTAACATTCTATCAATATACTCTGATCTCCACCTTTTTTATTTGCAATTAGAAACAAACTACAATTTTCTGTAGCTCATATATAGAGTAAATCCCAAAGAAGGAAGTAGGTGCGCGACAAGAAAGAAACGCATTCCCATCTTACAATTACTACGTCTGGGGTGACATAAAAAGCTTAATTTAACGTCGATAAAATTAAACTGATAACATAAGCTATCAAGAGCTTTTAAAATCAACGGTTACATGAATTGCATAAGATAGGTTACAGAAATAAAATAAGACAAAACATTTACTATGATCATAACATACATTATGACACACATACTCAATTAAAGCAACAACATTCTACATAAGACATACATACAGCAAAGCAGCACTATGATGTATTACATACAACATACATCTCTTTATTTCTAAACCTAAATTTGTCGAGATTGTCGTAATTTTGAATTTTTTTTAAAGAATTTATAGAAAACGAGGAAATTTAGTATTATTGTCCTTGAAACGTGATCACCAAATATTATTTTTCGCGACTCGTGGTGAGAACCCCTCTTTCTGCCCTAAATGCAGTGACAGTGATATCATCGAAATAAGTTCCGCAATAATTTCTCATATAATTTCAAATTGAAACTCCAATTTTTCAATTCTGAAGCCTTATTTTCATAAAAAGGGGGTAATGCCACCAAAAAGGCAAACACTCTCCTTTAGATATCTGTTAAGAAACGAAACCCGGTATATTAAACTTTTAGTAAAAAGGGAGTTAATAACGTATCATATTGTTTAGGGTTAACATATATGTCTATTTTCCGTATATGTCAGTCGAGTGGTAGGCGGGTTATTAATACTGTACAGCGCTATTTTGTTATTGTTGTTGTTTTTTTTTCATCATACGCGATACAATCTATGCGAATAAACTTTTAAAAGAGTTCCACAGTGATAGAAAAGTGAAAGAAGTTTTTCTGTGTCTGCCTCACGCCTGATTTTGGTGAGATGAGAAAAAGCTTAACTACTTTAAAAAAAACTTTAAAGGGGATTAGGCTTCTAAAAAAAATACATTTTCTGTGTGCTTATAGAAAATTCAGCACATTTTGTCTTCATTTTCGTCAAAAAAAGAAACTTAAATCAGCTTTAAAGGTAACGAAAATCAGGTCTGGTCCAACTCATTCACAGTATCATAGGGTCGAAATATATGTCAGTGGAGTGGTGGGCGAGTTAATAATACTGTACAGTGCGATATTTTTTTCTTCCTCCTACGAGATACGATTTATACAACAAAACACATGCCAAATTGATTTGTTGTTGAAAGAGCATCATGCCGCCACATGGATTTGCACCCCGATAGTCTAAATGTTGACAGTCCCTGGTTTATGCGTGGATAGTACATTTCCATTGATAGGTAACATTTTGACTAAAGGGAGCAAGCCCCTGTTGTGCCGCCTAGAAAATCGGACTGGTACGCTTGAGCGCGAAAAAGAAACAACATCAATGTTGAGTCTTTGTTTTGTGACGGGGGTCACTGATCGACCAGATTTGACCACCGGGGCAGAGTAATGGCAGATACTTTGCCCCTAAGGCACGGACCATCTGATTTTCAAGGGGGGGGGCTGTTTTTTTTTTAGAAAAAAATTTTCTGGCCCTGACTTTTGCCAAAAAAATTCTCTGGCCAGCATCTTGCTTGAAAAATATAATCTGGCCCTGATCCTGTCTATTAGAAAAAAAAGCCCGGCTCAACAAAATTTTCTAGCATTGTGTATAAGGGAAAAAAATAATCCGGCCCGCGAAGCGGGTAAAAAAAAAAATTCCCGGCTCTGGTGAAAATCCCAGCCCCCCTCCCCCCTGAAAATCAAATGGTCCGTGCCTAATTCGTATTTAGGATACCTGATATCAATGACAAGGCAACCTTTAGTCAAATTCTGACTGTTTTAAGAAAGTGTGATCAAAGAAATATAGCGTTTACCACAGGCTTCTAATAAAAGCATATCATATATGTCCTATTTTTAACATTACTTAAGATAGGTAAAGATAGAAATCTAAATTTTCAAAGTTAAAGACAAATGATGAATTAAGTAAAATAATAAATATGATAAATATTAAAACAAGAGGCTCTCAAGAGCCTGTATCGCTCACCTGGACC
>MJUU01039264.1:0-20011 GCA_002080025.1 Modiolus philippinarum
GAATCTTGACTTTCCAATTTTTATTATACAGGTCCCGGGGTTTCCGGCCAAATTTAGGAATATAGTGTCATTTACTCTTTTTGGTCCCTTACCGTTTTCTTTTTGAAGTCCACCCTTTTTATTGATATGTTTACTTTTTGGGTATCCTCCCTTCATTGCTTCCTTATGAAGAGAGGACCTTAGTTTCCCTGATGCATGGGGCTGTTCATCTGGTAGGTTCCCTGGGGATAAACTTTGACCCTATTGTTGTCCCTAACAAATCTGTTTGGACAATTTCTTTTCAAATGACCTATCATGTGACATATCCAGCATTCTGCTCCCCTAATCCAGTCAGGTACTCCTGATTGAATTTCTTGTTGTTTGTTATTCCTACGGGGTTGCCTATTTTGCCTAACATTTCCTGAATTTTGGGTCTTTGGGGGTCTACCTCTTTTAGCGGGTTCCCTTTTAACGGGCGTTTTCCTTGCTCTTTTAGGGGGAAGGGGATTTTTGTCTTCCTCATCATCACTAGTTATCATGGGTTCCTCAAAAGAATCCCCTGCTGCAAATACTTTATAATTTCCCCTAACAGGACAATTTCTGTACCAATGACCTGTCTGTCCACAACGGAAACACATTTGATTTCTTAAGTGCCCTATTTCCATGGGTTCAACTTGAATTTGGGTACTGTCTGTCCATTTTGGTTTATCTACTGGGACTGGGAAACTTAACCGATAGGCCTTGTCATTGTCCTGAAAACTAATCAATTTAGGAACTTTGTTTTCAATTTGATTAAATTCCGAATCTGTCCTATCTCTGAATCTTTTTCTTAAATTTTGCTCTTTCATTGCACACTGTACTGCTTGTTCGAAAGTTTTAGGCTCTTCTCTCATTACCTTCATTCTTAGATAATCATAGTAAAGTCCATCACAAAACGTGTCTGCCAACTGTTTTTGAATTAAGGACTGTGTGTTGGCGTTGTCTTCTATGGGAGAGGGGGTAGGATATGCATCTTCGGCTACACGAAGTAGTCGTTCTGCGTACATTTGTACACTTTCATCTGACTTTTGCCTAGTCTTTCTTAGCATTGCCAAAGCTTGTTGCTGATCTGTGATTTCTGCAAAGCGTTTTTGCAGTAGTTTCTTTAAGTCTTGCCATTTTGGTTGCATATGTACTGATTTTACCTCGTCTAGGTAACGTTTCACAAAATCGGCAACTAGACCCGTACATGTGACATGTACTATGTTGGGAATTTCTGAATCGTTTAAATTAGCCATTTGGGCGTAACGTTCAATATTTCTGACCCATTGTTTAAACTGGGTAGGGTCCCCTTCGAACGTTGGAACAATGCTAAATAAAGGGATGGACATTGTGGTCCGGAGGGCTTTTAATTGTTCAATAGCTACTTTTCCCCACATTTTTGGGTCGTCTTCGTCTAACGGTTCCGTAGACGGCTGAAATTGACTAGAAGGCGGGGGTTGGGATATACTAAATGACTGAGTTTCACTAGGTCCTTCATGTCCCGGACTGTTGTCGTGCCCTAAATTTGACATGTCGCTCGTCAATACCTCAATAGCTTCGTAAATTCATAGCCATTTTGTATTTGAAACGAAACGTTTAATTATTTAATTACTTTCGAAAGTTATTAACGAAACGATCGGTCAGTCTTTAAAGGGTACTAGAGAAAAGTGACTCACCGTTTTTGTCGTTGTACCAATTTCAGATCCTGGTCACGGCACCAAATTAAGATTCCTACTTGTAGTCCTTTGGAATCTTAATGGGTCTTGATCGTATAGTGGTAAATAAGTAATCCGTCAGAATTTTCACCGTTTAATATCCAAATGTTACAATAATTCCAGTGTCAGATCCAAGTCAAGCATTTCAATACAGAAGTTAGACACAAAGATAATGACTTGAATCCGCAACTGTATTTATACTATCATGGTCCAAACTCAGATAGAACTGGTTTGGACCATGATTTACATCATGTGAGAAAGGTATTTCTCGATTCCGAAAACAGTAATACTGTTTCCTAATTTGAACGTCGACTGTCAATCACTTGTCAATCAAAATGTACATTGTTTCCAAAAACATAATATAGTTGTCAAAGGCACGCGACATGATTGACAGTTTACAAGTACCTGATTAGAACATGTTTACACGAACACCTGTTATTATAACTATTATAGAAACTTTATAACTTTTATAGTTTTGTATCTATAAAAGTTTATCCCGTGATCGAAAGTCTTGTGCAGCCTTGCTTAGGCTTGTGTATCCCTGTTCTAACCAGTCTCCCTAATTGCGTTTTACAATACATTGAAATGTTAAATAAGTACAATTAAGTACAAATGAACCATGAGTCCTTCGTATCATAGTCACTAATAGTTTACATATTCATAATATTATATTCCATCATAGATTCCCCCCTTAAATATGTAACACCAAGATTATGATTACATCTTATCACTGGTCACCACGGCCATCCCTTTACAAAGCTCATTCTGAGGAAATCAATTCTTTGACTTGTGTTTTCTCACACATTCAGCGGAAACCGTTGCTGTGACTTGATAAACTGTGGACACAGGATATGTCTCGCC
This sequence comes from Modiolus philippinarum, assembly GCA_002080025.1. Taxonomy (NCBI): domain Eukaryota; kingdom Metazoa; phylum Mollusca; class Bivalvia; order Mytilida; family Modiolidae; genus Modiolus; species Modiolus philippinarum. The sequence continues at coordinate 2,577 of MJUU01039264.1, forward strand.
TTTCCCATGCATCGCCTTAATTTGCACATTGATCTTCAGCAGCAGCCATGATACCAAATGTATCACTGATCAAAACTGATCACAATCATGATAATGCAACTGCATACCAAAGATCAATGGGCTACTATAAGTGGTTGATGTTAAACGGACACAAGAAAAAACTTAAACATTTGATAAACAGTGCAAAATTTCAAAGTCAGTGGAGCATGACTGCGGGGGCATAGACATAAAACGCCACTGAAACTTACCTGTACTGATGCTAATGCAACCGCATACCAAATATCAATGGGCAATTATGAGTGGTAGATGGTAAACAGACACAAGAAAAAACTTAAACATTGATAAAAAGTGCAAAATTTTGAGGTCAGTGGAGCATGGCTGCAGGGGCATAAACATAAAATGCCACTGAAACTGAGCTGTACTGATGCTAATGTAACTGCATACCTAATATCAATGGTCAACTATGAGTGGTTGATGCAACACAGACACAAGAAAAAAGTTAAACATAAAAAAAAAAACAATTCAAAATTTCGAAGTCAGTGGAGCATGACTGCGGGAGCATAGACATAAAACGCCATTGAAACTGATCTGTACTGATGCTAATGCAACTGTATACCAAATATCAATAGGCTAGCACAGGTGGCTGATGTTAAACAGACCCAAGAAAAAACTTAAAGACAAATCACACTAACTAAATCCGACCCAGGGATTTTTGTCAAACTCTACAGAATTGTTCCACTCTAAGAAGGCTTCAATATAAATTAAAAAAATATATATGTCACCGAGCTCATAGTCGAGATATAACAGTCACAAAATAGGTCAATTTGAGATTTTTTAAAGAATTCCGTAGTTTCTTTGGACAGCTGCCGTTTCAGTATTATTTTCAAGAATTCAATAAATTGTATACCATTAGATTCGGCATTCCTTCCTCTTTAAAATGGAAGTATTTCTATACGATATACTTATCACTGTTTAACTGAATGTAAGTCTTAAATGCCTTCCCGCCAAANTGAAACTGATCTGTACTGATGCTAATGCAACTGTATACCAAATATCAATAGGCTAGCACAAGTGGCTGATGTTAAACAGACCCAAGAAAAAACTTAAACAATTGTGGACGCCGCCGCCGGAATCACCATACCTATGTCTCGCTTTTTTGACTATCGTGAAGGCTCGACTAAAAATGACATTTTTGGAACAAAATTTGACTTGCTTGTTCTGGACATTTGAAATTAAAAAATACACAAAAAGGCTGATATGGCTAAAATATCTAGATAATATTAAAATAGTGGTGCGTTTCTTGTGTTGCTCAGTATATATCCATCGTCGAAAATATGTCAGGCTTCAAAACAAAACCCCAGAAAGGGCTTACAGTTCAATTGATTTGTTATTAGTATCATGCAAATAGTTTTTCCTTAATATCTCACCAGAAATATTGAGGAAAAAACTATTTGCATGCTACAAATAACAAATCAATTCAACGGTAAACCCTTTCTAAATATGTCAACTAACGCACAATGTTAGTACAAAACGGGATTTGCTGTAACATCGTTAAAAGAGCTATAACGAGGATTCCTCTGAGTTCCGATTATCTTAAGAGTTTACAAGTCAACTCAGTGACCTCTGACTGAGCCGCAATACATGGTTATTCTTTTTGAAAACCTTTGGGAACTTTGGAGATATTTTTTTTTCTTCATTTCTTCAAAGCTATGACTGTTCTTGATGGTAGGTTTACACTGCCGATCACAGCAACTCGACCGAACTCGATTTATGAATATTCATGAATATTCATTGATCGAGGCACTGATCTTGAATGCTCGTGTTCGGACTTCTAACCAAATCGGAGCGATCTTACTAACTCTGCTGAACTCGAGCTGTGTTCCCAAATATTTTTGACATGTCAAAAAATATCGTGAAGAGGTCGTGTGCATTTTATGTCGAGAACAGGTCCGGAATCAATCGGGGTCTGATCGAGGTAGTCGTGAACAGGTCAAAAGGGGATCGGTCTTGATCGAGTTTCAAAATGTAGCCGATCATGCCGATTTCTACCCGATTTTAACTGATTCGTTTCTCGATTTTTGCCGAGTCGCTTCCAGATCAACTCGATTAGTACTCGATCATTACTCAACTAACACAATTCTTTCTTTTTTCTAAATAAGATATTCCCGACCATGACCCGATTTTTTTCCGACCTGTTTCCGACTTTTACTCGACCATTCAAGACCTTTATTCGATTTAACACGACAGCATGTCATCTTTTTTACAATAGCACAACATGAGGCTTTCAAGAGCCTCGGTGTCTCACTAGGGCCTTACTTCAGTTTTTGAAGGAACCATCCAATGACTATTGTGATCAAGTTTGGCTGATGGTCATCTTTGATATGATATGAATCTGTCGGATACTATCTCAAGTGGGGACAAGCCAAGGACTATTGTTTTCAATTTTGGCCTATTTGCAAGGTAGTTTCAGAGTAGAAGATATTTGAATGGATATCTAAGTAGGGTCAGATATTAAATTATGTTCCCCGTTGTCGGCCATCTTTGATTGCATGCAGACAAGATAGATTATATTTTAAAAGGAGGACATCCAAGGAATACTTTGACCAATTTAGGCTGCAACTTGTCCTTCTGGTACAATGTTAAACTTTGTCCCCCTTTGGTGGTCATCTTGTAGTAGCTGACGATATGGCAGACACTATTTTGAAAAGGGACCATCCATTGGCAATCGTAACAAGTTTCCTCTAATTAGCTTATAGCTTCAGAGGTAACGTTTGAATGAGTTTTCTAATAAGATAAAATTTAAAACTATATTCCCAGTTGGCGATTATATTTGATTAGAAGCGGACATAACGTTTTTTTTCACATTGAACCAATCGAGGTCTATCATGACTCGGCGGTTTCTGAGTAGAATATTTTTGAATGCAAAGTTCATGGACAACGGACACAAAATAATGAAAAAAAACTCAACCTGGCTATATCAGAATTGGAGAAAAGAATATCAGATTGTGCATGCTACTGGTAAAGGATGACATGTAGAGGGCTTAAATTCAATCGACCAGCCTTCCTGACAGAATTTGAAACTGAATCCAGATGTACCCAATATAAACGCTCCAGAAACAGATTCACTAAATACATGAATTAAAGAATTTCTTCCGAGCAGGTTGGTTATCACAAGATATGATTCAAGCTAAAAAAAACATCAGAAAATGCGATTTTGAACATTTGTAACACGTACTAGAAGATAAAAAAAATAAGATTTGTACCGGGCAAATGATGTGCCAAATGGACAGTCGTTCGCCATTTTAACCTTCTTAAAACCGTGTTTTCTACAGAAAACCGGTTAAAAGCTATGCACGGAAACTACTGTAAATCTATTTACCACCGATATCTTTTGATGATATGCCTTCAGAGTAGTCCTACAAATCACACAGTCGCATTCTGACGCATGATGAGGAGTATGACCTGCTAGTATGTAAAAGCGAACATTCATTACTCTATAATGACTTTGAAGCATTAGCTAATGTCTAACCCAAACTATGCCCCTTCTGTGTCAGATTCGCCTTCACTGCTTCTCTAGATCTATCACAGTTATCATCTTTTCTTTGAAGCGTTAGCCACCTGCGCCACAAATTTTGCTGTTCCACCAATGCTGAACTGTTCCCTGAATTAAACACTCTATCCCCATATATACAAACGAACTAACAGGACAAAACTCGAGCACACTCGACCATTTCATGATCTTTTCCAGACCATGTCTAGTTAATCAAACACAAATCGGGTTATTATCTGGCTCAATCTAACAAAGTCTGATTTGTCGAACAAGGGTCGAGCATAAGTCGTACGTGAATCGTAAAGGGATCAAGAATGATCGAGTATTAGTCGTGTTAAATCGGTTAACGGTCGGGTGTACGTCGTGAGCTAGCTCGATCAATGAATTTTATGACGTTGATCGGGATAAAACAGCATGGTCGATTTGATCGAGTTGATCTGATCGGCAGTGTAAACCTAGCATTACCAACAGACTCTGCTGCTTTAGCTGTCCGACAGTTTGGTGGTATATTCCATAATAAGCCTGAAAGGGCGAAAATTCGCTGAAAAATTAATATCAAATTACATTTTAGTGTTTTATTATTATTTTTACAGATACTTACATATTCAAAGTTGCAGATCGAACAATGTTCCGCATCACCTGATGTCACTCCCGATTTTCATAGGAGTTCACACTATGGGTGTCTTAGTTCTTAATGTCAGTCTTTTTATTTCCGTGCATTGTGGCTGTCTCACGTCCTTGTTTTGTCTTTGTTTTTCTCTGTTGTAGTTTTTGCCATGTCTTTACATGGATTTTGATTTTTGTAATTATCACTAGTATTCTACTGCCGTTGTTTTAGGTAACATACTTATAAGTTTTTACATTACCTGGTTGTTTACGTTAATATGTTGTCTTTTATTTGTGTTTTATTGTGGAGTTCTCTGGTGAATTGTTGTCTTTGGTTGTTATTTTCAGGCTTACTGGTATATTAGTGACACTACTGTTGCTTATAACATGTGAAAAAGACTCCAAATTAACTACCCCAAAGGTTCAGAAGGAAGTAAAAAATCATAATGTTTGCCATAAAGATCGTTCGCAATTAATAAAAAAAAGGTCTTAATATCACACTGCAATGGTTTTTCATTGCTATATAGATGTGGGTAGCTTTTAAATGTGTGTGTTCAACAAGAATACGGTTAGGACAATTTACTCTCGTTTTAAAGCAGGCTTTTTTTGGTCTACGCCCCATCAAAAATAGCTGCCAGTGGGGAACATAGTTTAATTTGGGATCATATAACATCAGCAAACTTCAAAATAAGACCCTTAATCAGTCAATAAACAAATTCGAAAATGAGAACCGTAAACGTTGTGATTATTTTGACTTATTGTGTCAGCCATGACCCAGGTGAGCGATACAGGCTCTTGAGAGCCTCTTGTTTTTTTCTTTCTTTATTTATTCATTTATTTTTACTTCGGTATTCGTTTCCCAATAACATTAAAAAAAATAATCTCCTTGTTACATGCAAGCTTAAAAGTGCATTATAATTTGTAATAAAACAAACAGTTCGTTCAGTTTTCTTTTTTGTATTTCAGCAAGGAGAGTAGTAAATAACGTGGAACCAAAATCTGGAAGTATGGGCGGTGCCACAAAGTTGACCATCACTGGTGAAGGATTTTCTGGTGACCAAACCAGTATTCCCAATTCAGTTGACCTCATAGCAGACAAGACATTTTACACTTGTGATATTTTATCAGATTTTACAAATGAACAGAGAATCGAATGTGAAACAAGGTAATCTTACACAACATAAAAAAGGTCAATATCAATATATTGCAGTGGACTGAAACAACTATCTGTTGTCAAGCTAATCTAATAAGGTACACAATGTCACAATAAAAAAGAGACACTTGTGTGTCAACAAGGCCTAGCTGATGTTGAGTCGAATTCATTAATGTATAATTTCTTGAAAATCTTTTTTTATTGACAGCTATGGAGATTAGTGTTGAACATGTTGAAGAAGTTTAGTGATTGAACATTTCAATCCGAATTGGCAGTGAATCTTTTTATTCCCGCACTTTCGAAGAAAGTTCGGGGATAATGTTATACCCTCTGTCTGTCTTTCCATCCGTCCGTCCATCCGTCCGTCACACTTTTCTTGTGACTCAAACTCCTCCTACATTTTTGGATTTAGAGATTTGATTTTGATGTAGAATTGTTGCATATAGTCTGTAGATGCGCAATAAGCTTTCGGATTTTTTATATTGCTGTAGGTGCAAATAAGACACCCCAAGATGTCAATTTTTACACATGTGGCACGTGACACAAACTCCTCCCACATTTATGGATTTCATTTTGTTGTAGAATTGTTGCATATAGTCTGTAGATGCGCAATAAACTTTCGGATTTTTTATCTTTATCTTGGTGCAAACAAAAGGTCCCAAGATATTGATTTGGACAAAGGCCGGAAGATGTAGATTTTGACACCTGGGGCATGTGACAAAAACTCCTCCTACATTAATGGATTTAGGGATAAAATCTTTACGCAGAATTGTTGCATATAGTCTGTAGATCTGCAAAAAGCTTTTTAGAATTATGGCTCCGGTTCCAACTTCGGTAAATGTCCTGAAAATGTCAAAGACTCATATTTTTTTTTCAATTTGAACATATAATTATGATTATTAGCAATTTTTTTTTTATAGAAAATGAGAATATTTTGAATAATTTGAATATTTAGAATTCTTAAATGTGATTCCAAGTTTGGTAAATTTCCTGAAAGTCTCAAAGACCACTTATTTTTTGAAATTCTACCTAGCATCCATACTAAAATGATTTGTTTAGTTTAGGACAAACATTTTAACTAAATGGATTTCAAAAGTATTTTATTTTGATTTTGGTAAATTTCCTGAAAGTCTCAAACACCACTTACTTTTCTACCTAGCAACCATGCTTCCTTAATTTAGGACAAACACTTTCATAAATTGGATTTTGATTCCAATTTTGGTAAATTTCCTGCAAGTCTCATAGACCACTAATTTTTTTGGAATTCTACCTAGCAACCATGCTAAAAATCATTTGTTTAGTTTAGGACAAACATTTTGATTGAATAGATTTCAAAAATATTTAACTCCAATTTTTGTAAATTTCCTGAAGGTCTCAAAGACCACTTATTTTTTGGAATTCTATCTAGTAACCAAACTTAAATAGCTTCTTTAATTTAGGACAAACATTTTCATCAATTGGATTTCAAAAATATTTGATTCCAGTTTTGGTATATTTCCTTAAAGTCCCAAAGACAACTTATTTTGGGGAATTCTACCTAGCAACCATGCTTAAATAGTTTGTTTGGTTAAGGACAAGCATTTTAATCAATTTGATTTCAAAAATATTTGATTCCAACCTGAAAGTCTCAAAAACCACTTATTTTTGGGAATTCTACCTAGCAACTATACTTAAATAGCTTCTTTAATTTAGAACAAACACTTTCATCAAATGGATTTCAAAAATATTTGATTCCAGTTTTGGTATAATTCCTGAAAGTCTCAAAGACCACTTATTTTTTGGAATTCTGTCTAACGGCCATTTATCCTTAAATTCTTTTTGTAAAAAAAAACTGCTATCAATAGTTTGATTTAAAAAAATATTGGGAAAAACTATGCCCAGGGGTTGTCAAACAGGGAGTGCGGGGATAGCTGTCGTTCAGACAACCTATAGTCAAATTTATCTTTATTACTAGTCGGTTATGGGATGGTGCAAAGAAGAAAATGCTGATAAGATAACTCTTTTTGTGTCTTCCTAATAGTTATGATAATATCAAAAACATGTAAAAACTTCTTTAAGAATATAAAGAGGTATATAAAACTAAATATATTCTTTATTTTTAATGAATGTTCGTCGAAACATTGTAAAAACATTTGATAAGGTGTAAATGCTGCCGACATTTCATTCTAATAAAACCATTAAAATATACAAATCTGAGAGAAGAATTTGGATATAATCACATCAAATCCAATAAGAAATGAAACCGGGAACGTTGACGGATTAATTGTGAAATGTCATTATTATATAAACCCCATAAGAAATGAAACTGGGCACGTCGACAGATTAATTGTAAAGTGTGACATTAGACAAAGCTCATAAGAAATTATACCTGGCCAGTATGTCGACTGATTAATTGTAAAGTGTCATAATTAGATAAAGCCCATAAGAAATGTAACGGGGACGTCAACAAAATAATTATAAAGTGTTATAATTAGATAAAGCCTATAAGAAATGAGACCGGGCACGTCGATAGATTAATTGTCAGGGGTCATAATTAGATAAAGGCCATAAGAAATAAGACCGGGTACGTCGAATGATTAATTAAGGGTCGTAATTAGATAAAGCCTATAAGAAATGAGACAGGGCACGTCGACAGATTAATTGTAAAGGGTCATAATTAGATAAAGCCCATAAGAAATGATAAAGAGTACGTCGACAGATTAACTGTAAGGTGTCATAATTAGATAAAGTCCATAAGAAATGAGACCGGGCACGTCGACAGATTAATTGTAAAGTGTTTCAATTCACGCTGAATTACACAAAGCCAAAAAGAAATGATACCGGGCACGTTGACATAATTTAATTGCATGTCTATATTGAATTCGGTGTTAAAATTCAAAAGAACACCGAATATAAAAATATCTACATAAAATAAAACAACAGAACACAAACTCTGAAAAAAAGACCACATGAGCAGTGTTGACTCAGTATCGTGTTACAAAATTGATCTTAGAATTTTATTAATGTATTTCACTAAATGATTTTAAGAATGTAAGAAAATCTACTCATAGGGATGAGTATTGTTCCTAACGGCCTTGAACACTAACCATAACCCTAGCGATAAGGTTAGTGTAATTGATAGAAAATATTCTGTAATGATTTCAGTAGGACATAAATTCATGTCACTCACTTTATTCGGCGAGTTGACCAGACGATGATGGGGCGAGTTTGATATCGATTATAAATGGGGCGAATGTTTTGGTTAGATTGGGGAGAATTGACTTAATTCGGGCCCTATATGAGCCACAACGAAACTTGCCACACTCTCGGAAAGTTAAGTTTTTGCTGCTTAAGACTCCTCTGTTATTTCACCAAAATTTTTTAGATAACCATGTAACTGTTTGTTAAAAAATCTAAAATGGATTGAGGGCTTTCTGAGTAACAGATCCCAGAGGGTGGTGGTAGATTGTGATTTTTCATCATCAATCCCAGTAACATCGGGAGTGCCACAGGTCTCAGTGCTTGAGCCAATCCTGTTTCTGGCTTACATAAATGATCTGCCAGAACAGGTAAGTTCATAAGTCTGACTGTTTGCTGATAACACGGTCATCTACATCACCCATGACCACGAGGGCAGTTCATCAGCACTCCAAAGAGATCTGGAGAAACTAGAACATTGGGAGTCCCTCTGGGGCATGGAATTTAATCCGGGTAAGTGTCAGGTTATCCATGTATCCACATCTAGATGCCTCAGACTCACTAGCTACCGATTACATGGGCAAGAGTTAGAGTCCACCTCATCCAGTAAGTATCTCGGTTTGGATATATCTGATAACCTGAACTGGAGTCAACACATCGGTAGGGTAACCAAAGCTAATAGCTCACTTGGCTTCCTGCGTCGGAACCGATCCCAACAAGGAACACTCAGCTTCGGGCTGCGGCGTATAAGGCTGTGGTACGTCCACAGCTTGAATACGCTGCAAGTGTTTGGAATCCTCATACATGTGTTCTAACCAGGTAAATTGAGGCAGTCAAACGTAGAGCAGCTATGTGGGCATGTTCAGACTTTCAAAGGACATCAAGTGTTACAGGTATGTTGAACGCCCTCAATTGGAGAACTCTGAAGCAGCGTAGAGCAGATGCGAGGCTTATACTCATGTACAAAATAGTACAGGACCAGGTAGCTATTACCTTAGGAACTATAATGGACGCAGGCTGTTCACAGCCCCTATGTCCACATCTTCTTCATTGTTATGGCGCTTTTCTGTGCAACTTCCGGATCTAGTGTTTATCAAGAGATCTTTCTCATACTCATATCTTACATGCTGATTTTCCCAGTATTTGTCTAGAGCAGATTCAAACTGAACTATATTTTAAGCATTGACTACATTTTCTGGGAGATTATTCCACGGGTCAACCACTCTATTGGTGAAAGCATATTTCCTGATGTTTAATCTACTGAACCTCTTTTTTAATTTTTAGAGTGACCCCTCGTTCTGTTCCCATTATCCAAGACTAATAGCCCAGGGGTTACCTCCTCGTCATATTTTCCTGACAATATTTTATAGGTCTCTATCATATCTCCTCGTAACCTCCTGTAATGTAGTGTTGGCATTTTTAGTTTTTTTAATCTTTCTGGGTAATCTAAGTCCTTCAAAGATGAGACTAGCCTTGTGGCCCTCCTTTGGACATGTTCTATGCTTTCAATATCACACTCCAAACTGCTGCTGCATATTCTAGATGTGGTCTCACTAACGCTTGGAATAGGTACTTGAAGCTTTTCTCTTCTAAATATGTGAATGATCTTCTTATTAAGCTCGTGATGCTGTTGGCTTTATTAATTTGATTTTGCATATGCTGTGAGAAATTAATGTGGTCATCAACCAACACTCAAGAACTATGTCCTTTTCCCCGTTAGACTGTTCAAGGTCAACTTGACTACCTGCATTATCGTACAGATGATACTGGCCCTCTATGTTATCCGGGCATTTTTTGCCAGATATGGACATAGCCTTGCATTTGTTAGGGTGGAATTTCAGCAGCCAGTTATCTGACCATGATTGTAAGCTGTCTAGATCTGACTGCAGGCTAGTTCTGTCGTTTGGTTTCTTGATTTCTTTGAATATTTTTGTATCATCTGCAAACAGGTAAGCAGCTGCATTGACACATTCTGGCATATCGTTAATATACAAGACAAATAATATTGGTCCCAGCACACTTCCTTGTGGAATACCACTGGTGACATTGTGGCATCCAGATGTTTGTCCGTTGACTGATACTCTTTGTCTTCTGTTGCTTAAAAAATCACTGACCCAAGTCAGAATTTTCCCTCCTATGCCATATTTTTCCATTTTGTATATCAGCCTTCTGTGTGGGACTTTGTCAAATGCTTTCATGAAGTCCATATAAACTGCGTCGATGGTTCCCCCATTATCAACATCTCTGTCCAATCATCCATAACCTTCAACAGCTTTAGAGTAATGGATCTGCCCGATATGAAACCGTTTTGCATTTTGCTTAATAAATTATTTTTCTTCATGTAATCGACAATTTGGTTCCTAACGAGTTGTTCCATTAATTTGCAAATCACACTTGTAAGGCTAACAAGCCTGTAGTTACCTGGTTCTGACTTTTCACCCTTTTTATATATTGCTACAATATTCCCAAGTTTCCACAAGTCTGGTACCTGGCCTGAGTCCAAGGGGGCATTAAATATGATTGCAAGTGGCTTTGCTATTGATGTTTTAAGTTCAAACAGGGACTTTGGATGTAGGTCATCTGGACCCACTGATTTGTTCTGATTCAGCTCTTTTAGTAACTTTGACACCTCTTCTAATGTTATGTTATAGTCAGGAAATGTATGCATGGTCCACTGGTATCGTACTAAATGTAGGTAAATCTCCGTCTGGCTCATTTGTAAATACACTTGTAAAAAATTCTGCTAGCACTTCTGCCTTTTCTTTATCTCCCTATTCCTTCAGTGCGGCTCGTACGTCCGTCCAGAATATCCCGATCATCACACAGTTATACTTTCCGTCAACTACAGGCAACAAAAATATAAGTATTCATTTTTCCCTCTGACCATTGTACAGTGGAATAAACTGTCCGAGAGTATTGTATCATTGCCAGATGTTAATCAGTTTAAACTGGCAGTGACCAACTTCTACCACCAGAAACCATAGATTGCATGATGCTTTTACGTACGTTTAATTGTAAATACTGTTTTTTCTTACCTTTTATCCTTACACTAATGATTTTAACCCTGTCTTCTTTTCATACATTTTTAAATTTTCATACTATATATACCTTGAACTTTTTAACTTTTAACCTGCTGCGCACCCTGTTCAGAGTACTCTAATAAGAGGGAGAACAGTATTGAGAGGTTACAAATCCCGGTTACAAATGCTGATGGGTCATTTTCTGCACACTTGTCTGGACATACACTCAGTACTCAAAAGTATTTACACATGTGAAATTTACCTGTGCATTTCTTGTTAAAGCGTCTGTTTAAAAATTTCCACAGAATTCATTTCTGGGCCGATTTGAACTGATAAAAAGAGCTTGACATGCAGTTTCTTTCAGTAATTTTGAACCGATATTTATGTTGAAATTTGAATATGATGTTTAAAACGGATGTTCCAAATGAATCATTCCGAGTTTCATTAAAATATCTTGAAAATGAATGAATAAATCAAACTCCATAGATATCGTGTAAAAAATTTGATGTTGACAGACAAACGATATTTTCACTAGTTAAAAAACCAACATTTAACCAATGGAATGAAAATGATAAATTTAAATTCTTTATCCTGTAATATTAGAGTCGATTGGTGACTTTATTCAGAAGCATCTTTTTAACACAAGTTAATTTTAATTTTAATTTTACTTCTTTGTGTTATTGTGATTGTCTAATTTCCGCGAATCCAATTAGTGACGTCACAAAATCTAATTTACATATGTAAATTAGCATTTTTGGTTTGCAAAGCTGAAGAATTACTACTATATAGCATTGGGATAGAATTTTTTNGTAAAATGCATGTTAAACATTGAGATATTCATATTTTTTCTACCGATTTACTTTTTAATAAAAATAGACAAATATTTTTTCATGTGAATTTCAAAAATATGAAAGTGTCGAAAAATTATATGGTTTACAAAATACGCAAATTCTATATATATTCTATATATATTTAAAAATAAAAACTGAAAATTTTTACATCCTGTAAAAGTGTAAATATTCCATAATTGGGATCAAAAAGAATTATCTATTCATCTTCAATAACAATTTCTCACCAGTTTATAATTGAAAATGATATTTGTATGACCCTAATCAGTGACTACGATTTCTTGCCATTTTCAAGCGTGTGACGTCACGGCGTTATCCTCCATAAACTGTTTATTATGCAAAAGAAACATTCTTATTTGTGCAATAATGCTTGTTTGTAACAAGGACATATATTTAGAAGGATAGGAAACTTGTACACAATCCATGTTGCGAAGCGTTTGGTATGCATTCACTTTTGAGCTATCTTCTTAAAAAGTTGTTTATGGATATTAATAAAATTATACTTTCCTGAAAGCTGAATGATTTTTACATCCGTATAGTAAATTTCGTTAAATTACAGCAAGTAGTTTCTTTAATACACATGATTGAAATTTGTAATCAAAAACATTTTCGTTGATTTTTTTTCACTTCAGGTTTTCATTGGTAAAAATCCACCACGATTTTGAACTAAAGGCTTTAAAAGTAATGCACAAAATTTCATAAATTTAATATTTTCCTGCAGTTTAATATCTACTGTACTCGCAGAGTAATTCTTGTGACTATCATTATTATATTTCCGTTGTTATAAGACTGCAAAGAGAGGGTCCCAAAGTGACAAAATCTCACGCCTTTCGATATATTTCCAGATTATCCTTCTAAATATACGTCCTTGTTTGTAATAATGTTTGTAAAACCCATAATACTCATGTGGTCGTACAATAAAATATGTTTATGTTTATGTTTAGATATAAAGTGAAATGTAGACATTTTAACTCCCCTTTGGGTCGTTGTCTCTTTGACACATTCCCAGTTTCCCTTCTTTTTTCTATTTTAACTGCCTCCACATGCCCGTGTGTCCGGAAAGGATGATTCTGTCTGGAGAGTATAAATGTAAAACTTGTTTATGCATGTGACGGTCCTCCTGGCAGTGGAGGAATTTACACAAACAGAACGGAAGAGAACAGATTGGCGGGAAAATCTTCAACTTTTGACAGGTTGGGGACCATCCCCAAGTGTAGGTATTATACCCAATTTCAGGGATAACACCTAAAAACAGGTATATAAATCAAATGAATTTGGCGGCTACAATCCTTGTATACAAGGATTGTCCACAATCCTTATACAAAAGGATTGTACAATCCTTGTATACAAGGATTGTAGTCGCCAACCGAAAATCATGTAATGTATGTTTAGAAGAAATTATTTATATTAAAATGAATAAAATAAATAAAATTAATATTATTTTTGCCTTTTTGTCATTTTTACAATTTTTGAAGTAAAATAATTAAAATTTGAGACATGGACAACAAGAATTAATTAACGCTGGGCTTGGGTTGTGTTTACACAGCAATATCAAACAAATTACTTGGAAAATAATGAATGGATTACAAATGTAGTTTTATATCAAGTAGGGATATTGAATAAATTATTAAAATGATATAATGATTATTTATGTGAAAATTAAGGGATGGAATGATGACTCCAGATAGATTAGAGGGGATAGCAGTTTTTTTTTCAGCAATACAAGTTTTAATGGAGTGTGTATAAGTTTTGTTGTACAGATGTCTCTTATATACTGGTAAATTTGGATAGTAGTTTTCTCTGAAATGCCTGTAGTCTCAGCAGCTTTCTTCACCATTTTGTCTTGGCACCATAAGTACAAAAAATACAACCATTTTTATGTGTATGTGTTTTATGTAATATTACTTTACATTTTATCATATTTATCATTCATCCTTGTGTATCAGTAGTGCTGTAATTTAATATGCATTATTAATATAAGATAAAATTAAATTAAATAAATTAATTCTTGTTTCTTATTGCAGCTGAATTTTGTGCATGCTCTACTATTGAGCATGTTTATTTAAATATGTAAATAACGATTGTAATCCATAATCCTTTACAACAACATTGTCTGCCTTAAACACACAAGCTGTCATAATTAGACAAATCTTCAAATGAATCCTTATCATGCAAAATAATGACAAAAACCCCTAATAAAAACCTCAAAATGTATATTTCTTATAAAAATAACAAAAAAATTTGCATATTTAGTCAATTTAATAAATAATACTTTTTCCAAAAATTTTGGAAAAAAGGTACAATCCTTTTGTATAAGGATTGTGGACAATCCTTGTATACAAGGATTGTAGCCGCCAAATTCATTTGATCCTCAATTTTCAATGTAAACATTTGTAAAACAATCAGTTGACCATAGTGAATGCCTGAAGGCCAATACTTCTATTGTATATTTTTTGTCATCACTCAAGATGTCAAAAGGGTCTTTTTTATCTTTTAATTTTATGACTGAGATTGGTAGGTCAGAACATCAGATTGGAATACAAAAGAATTTTAAGTTAACAATAGGGAAAAAAGTTGACAATAATTTTATCTTTTTAAAAAAGAAGCTAGCAGTTTATGAGAATATGTATTACAGAACATGCCCTTTTGTAGTTTTGATATTTAATTATCCAACAAACAGATGAAACCATTGAAATCAATGACTTGTGTATACCCTGTTTTGGGGGAATTATACCAATGATGGGGTATAATACCCAAATTTGAGGATTGTCCCCAACCTGTTTAAGGATTTGTTTTATACCAAGTCAGATGTTAGGTATCAGGCAACATGAAAAAAGGAAAAAGGACTTGGGGAAGGGTGTCTGATTTAGGTCCAAAAATAAGTATAGATTATTACATATCCATTCCAGTATCTGCCCAGATATCGGTCCCTAGACCTGATATCTGCCCGACGCAGTAGCCGAGGGCAGATACTGGAATAGACATGTCATTATCTTTTTATCACATAATTGACGGGAGAATGTTACAAGCTGAAAGAAAACAATTACATATTTATTTTGCTTTCAAAATGGACAAAATTTAGGTAAACTCAGATTGACACCCCCCCTTCTTTTTTTACTGCAATACGTATGGTACATGTATCTGTTGAGAGATGCTTAAGTAGAATGGATCAAGTAGTGTTCAAAAACTGCATCTTTCTCATCTGAAAGATTAAAAAAAACTTGCCAGGAATAACGATGTAAAACTGGAGTGTCTATTTTGACTTGATGGAATCTCCTACGGTCTGAAGCCACTGTTTTCCTTTGGTGTTTCATTTTTAAGGCACCAACATATTCTGACTTTTCATTTTCAAAACACTTCTAAAATGAGAACAAACTTCGGCTTCATCTATATTTTGATGACGTCATCAAAACTGTGAGGGCAGATAACAGTTATCTGCCCCTGACATGGATATTAATCAGACTTTCATCCGGTTATTACATATGCAAAATGGTACAATTTGTGTATAAATATGTGATAACACAATTTTCTATCATTCCCACGCTTATATTTGATCCACAGGCCCGGGCACAGGGCTTGGATCGTTATACTATATTTTACAAACGATTTAATCCTGCGGTTCTAGTGCCAATTACGATAGATTCCTGAGAATCCCTATGAGGAGACTAGAAAGTATAAAAAAGGTACATATTACTCATGCAACACTTGAAAAAGGGGGGGGGGGTGAAGTGAGTGTCATTCGGGAATCCTACATAATTTATTTTTACAAGGCATAAATCTCGAAACCTGAACTACAAAGGAACTTGAGTAAGCTGATGAAATCCCGATTTCAGATGCTCTTATTTCTGGAAATCCTGATTCCTGGTTCTCCTTTTCCCCAAAAATCCAGAGCTTAAACAGAAATTTCACAGTTAATAGCTATTACCTGGCAAAATGGCCAATATGAGCAATTGCCATCACGAATAGTGTCTGTGTCCATCTGTCTTAGTCCACGTCCACGTTTGTGTATATATATTTGGAACTATGAGGGTAGGGTCTTCAAACTTTGTATGCAGGTGCATCTTGGGTTGTCTCACAGCCTCAAGGAAAATTAGGTCTCTTTGACCTATATTTTAGGCTTGATTGCCTTGCATTTAATTTTAGGTCTGAGTTCATATCTCAGTTACTGTACATGATAGGATCATCTAACCTTGCATGTGCATACATCTTTGGTGGAAGGTCAGCATACAGGCAAAATGAGATCACTTTGACCTACATTTGCCACATGATGTCTTACATTTAAGTTTAAGTCTGAGTTCATATCTCAGGTTACTGGTACTGTACATGGTACATGTAGGATCATCAAACCTTGCATGTGCATGCATCATTTGTTGCTGTGTTAGCGCTAAAGGTCGCCACACTTGCCAGGGGCGAATGATTATTCCATGTGGCGATTAAAAAACTCGGTCTAATCGCCACTTTGGCGAATGAGAAAAATCAATATACGGTACTCGGAGATATCATGATATGAATAGAAAACTTCCTTCCAAAAAACGTTCTTATGACCAGATCAGAAGATGAAAATAAAACTTAAATTGAAACCAATGACGGGTATTTCGGCATCCATTTTCCGTAATAGATAACATTGAAGAAGTACAGTTCCGGTTTTTCATGTCCGCTTCCGTCTTTCTTTCTTTTTATTATCATATTTTTGGTTACCTGATTCATGGCACGTTATGGTGGACATGAAAACTCAGCGATGACTTCTTGCAATAATAAAATAATAAAAGTTTTAAACCAGTGAAAATTTAATTGTGAGTGTGTTAAAATATATATGTTACAGGAGAGCATGATTCTTATCATCAAAGTGACTTTGCCACTTCACGAATTGAACCCTAGAGTGAAACCTGACAGACATCATTCACTCTGGCTAGCACAGGTGAACTGAAGAATCAATCCATCAGCTCAATCAACCTTTTTGCTATTGAAATCAGTTTCTTAAACTTTAGTAGGCTTCCTCTCACAAATAATTTGAATGTATGACTAGAACTGACGAAATTGACAGCATCCCTACGATGTTGAGGAAATACTTTGAAATAATT